>CAUYPK010104798.1:0-11672 GCA_963574355.1 Loris lydekkerianus | reverse complement strand
TCTTCTGGGTATATGCCCAGTAGAGGAATTACAGGATTGAATGATAGGTCTATTTTTAGATGTGGGAAATTGCCAGGAAAGCTATGTTAACCAGTGTGATGTAAATGTGTCAACTGGTCTGTGAAACTAGTGTATGATGCCCCGTGATCATATTAATGTACACAGCTATGATTTAATAAAAAAAAAAAATATATTGTTCAACTGGATAATTTTTTAAAAATTATTACCAAAGAGTAAGTAAATATTTATATTTAAAAACTATTCTATCTTTAATTTATTGTGAATTAGATCAAGGATAAAACCTGATTAAAGTTATCTAAAGACATAGAACATTTACTTTAGGTTGTGATGGCCATTTGAATTTGAGGCATAGAGACCAAGAAACTATGTAAACTTCTATTCTTTAAGTCTTGGCCGTTAAAACTTACAATGATAAGAAACAACAAAACCTGAATGGTGAATATTTATGGTTGTGTTAGGGATGCTTTATTTTAGACAGCATATTCTAAAATAAAGCAATCTATTGAGTTCATGAAAATACAAAATACTCTATTTCTACATTTTTATGAAGTATAATAGGTATGTAAATACAGGCATAGATCTAAACAATAGTCCACATTTACTACTTACTCTCTTCATGATTATAGAGCAATTAGCAAATTTCTTCTTAGAATTAAATATGTATAGTTTAAAATGGTATATTTCATTATTCATGAAGGGCATTAGGCGATTTCATAAAAGCATAATCCAAAACATAATAAGGTGACTTGAACAAGAAGCTTAGTTCAAACAGAAAAAAAAAAAAAAAAAAAATTGTGAATAATCTATGAGACAGAATTTTTACTCCTGGATCAGATCAACATGGTGAGGAAGAAAAAGGTTTAGGTGTCAAATTGCTTTGTAGGCAAGTGTGAAGTATGAAAAGGGCCTCAGGACTTGTCTGCAGCTTCCTGCGAAGAAGAAATGTAATAGTTAAACATCAAAACTTAGTATTTTGCTTTCTGATTCAAGAGGCTTAAGGATGGCTCCTCAGTAGATTATATCGGTTTGATGTTTCCTCTTGGTGGCTCTATAATGTCCTTTGCTTTCATTGTCTTTTTGCTTATCATATTATCATGTAATTGGTTTTGTTTGTTTTGAAACAGAGTCTCACTGCATTGCCCTTGGTAGAGAGCTATGGAGTCACAGCTCACAGCAATCTCATACTCTTGGACAATTCTCTTGTCTCGGCCTCCTAAGTAGGTGGGACTACAGGCACCCACCACAACATCCACGTATTTTTTTGTTGTAGTTGGCATTGTTGTTTAGCTGGCCCAGGCCATGTTTGAAGCTGCCAGCCCTGTTGTATGTGGCCGGCGCTCTAGCCGCTGAGCTACAGGCACCAAGTCTATGTAATTGCTTTTTATATATTTATCTCCTTCACTAATTTCTACTTTTAAAAAAGAGATCTTGCTAAACTTATGTGTCTTTACATGGTGAATATTTCATATAATACCTAGATAATCATGGGTACTAAATATATGAATTATAAATATTTCAGGAGGTTGGGGGGATTTGGAACTGCTGAGATCTTGGTACAGGTATGCTGTGGGCAGAGGCCCTGAAACTTCTGGAGTGGATTCATTTTCTCACATTATATCAATATTTTATGGGAAATATAAAAAATCAACAAATAACTATTACTTTGAACATTAACTACACTCTGTAATAAAGGAAATAATAGATTAAAATGCGTATAAATAAAGGTGAAGCCAGCTTAGAATGAATAGTTGAGAAAGTTCTCTGGGGAAAAAAAATGGTTAAGCTAAGAACAAAAAAAATGAGAAAAGACTAAGCCATGAGATATGCTTAGAGATTAGAATTTCACGAGCAGAGATAGTGCAAAGTCGAAGTAATGTGGTCAGATATGTGATAATGTTGAAAAAGTTTAGGACAACAGACAGAGGCAAAATTGGAGGGGTGAGAATCAGTGTGAGTGGATTTTGTCACACTTCTGTAACATCAAAGTGTCAGCATCAAGGAGGCAGCTGGAATTTGAGCAGAAACGTAAGATGAATACTTATGACTTAATAGGTAAGTATAAAACTCATTTACTTTACAGGATTTTAAATCTATAGAAATAAATTTGTTGACTAAGAATATACAGAAACCAGAAGACTTATGACAGAGATTAAAGATCCAGAAGTTGGAGTCTTTATTAAAAGAAAGAGTATAGTAAAAAGCCTTAAGAGGGGGAAAAACACAAAAACAAATCAACACACTGAAAAGCAAGAACCTGCAGTGTCTGAAGACAAAAGAAGAAAAATATATTAAGAATGACAACATTTTTAACATTTAGGAATAGAAACTGAAGGTCAAAAATGACAAAAATGAGAAAATCCTAGTTTTTACTACATTTTTGGTTACATTGATAAGAGTAAAATCAATGGAAGTTATATTGGAATAAATTAGATATAGAACAGCATCAAGGGAGAAGGGAAAGCCAAATATAATGGCAATTTTTAAAGCTTTTTTATGTAAAAGGAGAAGATAAAATTTGTGATAGTTGGAAGACACTTCAGATAAACACTGGGAATTCTAAATGTAGCAGGTATTTGGTCACACCTATTATTTTAGTGGAACAGAAAAAATGTAGAAATAAGTGCTGATGCTTGAGTAAAAATGAAAAACTCAGCCAAGACCTTGACAAAGGTGAAATAATTCACAGCAGATACAGGAGAGCCTTTGACACAAATAGCAGTACTTCACGGATTGTAAAGCAAATTGAAAAAAGAAGCAAAATAGAAAGTAGGTGCAGAAATAGAGAATTGCAGTTTTATTTTTTATAGAAAGATGAAGTTCATTTTGTATTTTTTATTTTTCAACCAAGTACAATGAAAATTGTCTGCTAAAGGATAGTTCATGAAAATATGTAAGATAAATTTAGTTAGTTATATGTACCAAAATTAATTTATTTGTTAAGCATTGTTGAGTTATCAATTATCATTCACTTTTTGCCTACAAAATGAGACATCATTTAATTTATGTATAGTAAATTAGTTCCTATTTTATTTCCCAGTCTTCTGTAGTCTTCAGATAATATGACATTTTTTTCCATTGAGTATGTTGTATGTGTGCAGAACTTTTATGTCATTTTAACATCTAGACTTCATTATTAAGTTATAAAACAGGTTAAATGATTTACCCTATAGTAAACCTCAGATGAACTAGAAGATCATAGAACATTTTTCCAAAGTTTTAATTATTTTATTTCTCCATTGGACAATGCCAGCCGTTTAACTGAGTACCAATTTACAGAAGATAATAAAAAATCATATAATCTACTTAGATACAATAACTATTACTACATATCCTACAGATTTTTGCATTTAATGGATGAAGAAAGGGAAATTCAAAAAAGGTTTTTGACTTTTCCTAATAGTCTTTCTTTTCCAAATAGTGAAAAGAACACTGTACCTTCTAGTTTTCCATTATGTATTTAGGATGAAAGGAGATATATTGGCCAGGTGTGGTGACTCACATCTGTAATCCTAACACTTTGGAAGGCTGAGGTGGGTAGATTGATAGATAGAACTCAGAAGTTCTAGAGCAGCCTGAGCTAAAGATAGACTCCCACCTCTACTAAAAATAGAAAAAAAAAGAAAAAAACAGCCAGGCATTGTGGTGGACACCTGTAGTACCAGCTACTCCAGAGGCTGAGGCAAGAGGTTCACTTGAGCCTAAGAGTTTGAGGTTGCTGTGAGCTATGACATCATAGAACTCTACAGAGAGCAACAAAGAGAGACTCTGTCTCTCTCCAAATAGGAGATACAATGCACCAAGAAGTGTTTCTTTGGAAACTATTATCTTGCAATTAATTGTTCTGAAATATAACAACATTAATATTATCTTGTTGAATTATTTAATTACTAAATAATTATGTCAGAACATGAATCAGCATTTATTAACAATGGTAAGATCTAGAAAAAGAAAAATGTTTCACCTTATTTTATGGTACTTAATGGTCTAAGCAAAACCACTATTGTACTGAAAATTGTTAAAAGTACCTTTTATACTTTGAATGAGTCATTTTCTTGTGATAGTTTATATATAATTTTCCAAATTTTCTTGAACATATACAAAAAATTGTCATTTTTCTTCCCATAAAAAAATAAGAACTAAATACTCCATCTGCTCTTGCAATCAGAGCAAATTGCTACAATGAACTTCAAAAATATTGCAGTCATAAAGATGATCAAAAGAAGTTTATAGGACTAAAGGTCAAATTTAATTAGATGTCAGACTACAGAATGTCTAATAAAAAAAGTGAGAGCACAGAAAGTATTGTATTTTCAGAAGGCAGCCATGGAACAAGTTCTCCCCAGAGTAGAATAATTTATATTGAACTTCTTAATCAATTACACTATTTTAGTTAATAATAATAAATTAAGTTAGTTTTAAATAACTTTTAACAATATGCTGCAATCTAAGACACTAGAAATCAATAAGGGAGTATGCTTGCAGATATGAATAAAGTAAGTCCTTGGGTTATCAATTTAAAATTTGTACAAGTAATTTCTATGCTAAGGTAAGAGTTTGGCTTATTAATCAATGCAAAATAAAAAAAAAATACTAATAGCACTAACATATTTTGAATTTCACAGATTAGTTCTTTCCTTGATTAAAATAATCATATTTTAACTTTTCCAAATGTATAACACAAGTATTCACAGATGTTTGTGTGCATATAAAAATGTATATACACATACACATAAAATCACATTCACACAATCATAAAAAGACCCAAGTATGTAAAATATTAATTATTTCACTACTTTTTATTTATTTTCTTTTGTTACAAAGTGGTCCCACATTCCTATGCAAGAAGCACAACCTTTTTGTGACAAGAAAAATGAAATAAATGAACAATATTTTCAACTGGCAAAAAGGTATGAAACTTGATATTTTCCATTGACCTTCCTTGAAATAACAATCTTTGTGACTGTGATTCTATATCCCCAACCTGATGAATCAAATCCCAGTCCTATTTACAATGTGGCACATTAACTTATCCCAGAATGTGAAGCAAATATCAGGAAGAATATACTTTACTGTCATTGAATTTGAAATATCACTTTTTTTCCCCAGCACAGCTAGAAATTGCCAAGAGAACATGAGCTTTGGGGATGTGTAGAGCTATGCTTGAATAATGTTATAATAACAAGCCATGTGATCCTAACCACACTGGACACTCCAAACACTTCTCAAATGGTAAAATGAAAATATTAACAAATTTGTATTCAGAATCCTTATGAGGATAGAGATACTGAGTGTACATTGTGTTTAATCCAGTGTCTAGTCCATGACTTAATATAATCATCTTATTTTAAAAAGAAACATTATACTTTTCTTAATTTGGAAACATAAGTGAATTAAAAAAATAATGGAATAAAAATATACAAAATAAAGAAATAATTCATTTTCATTGGATTTTGCATGTATTAGATTTCTACACCTTTTTCTCCACCTCTTCTGAAGACTTTTTTTTGATTGTGTGCGTTTGTTCTGTTTTTAATCTTCTTGGTGTTTAGTATAAGTAACCGATTTATATGTCCTACAGCTGGCATTCAGACCAAGAGAAAATAACTCTTGGAAATGCATGATTATTGCTACACAATCTGACCCAAATAAGCTGAAAAAGTGCCAAAAAATGATCTTTACTCTTCTAATTGGGTTTTTCTATCAGTAAATATTATCAACAACTGCTGGAAATGAATAGCTCAGCCAGGTGGTTGGTATGGCTCTAGTGAGGATCTCACTTTCTGAGACCTGCAAATCTTTAAAGTCACCATGAAAAATCTCCTAACAGGCAGAAAATAAGCAAGTCCAAAAACTAAAATCTGAGCTGAAGAAAATGTCTCTTGTTACACTCTGAGATCACCCAATTTTGAACCTGAAAAATATCTTAGAGAATTCTAGTGTTTTGAAGAAGAAAATCATAGGACTAAAGACTTAAAGGAATGGATGAAAATCACAAAGCTTGATCAGATTCTGAGCAGTGGTCAGGTATCAGACATCCAAGTGAATAATTTTATTTTCTCTGATACCCATTATGTCTCTTGACACAGGACAACTGTACCGTCTTTTCTTTAGCTACTTGTAAAAACTCCTTTATAAACTCCTATACCGTCTTTTCTTTAGCTACTTGTAAAAACTCCTTTTGCCACTTTCTGGTAATCTGCTTGCTCAAGTGGAGCTATTAGGGTGTGATTAGTACAGGCAAAATAGACCCCAATGGAAGTCTAACATTTACATGGGCAACATGCTCAGAATCCACCTTGGAGTTGGGTGTGGGAGAGTCAATTCTATATGAATTTTACAGTTTTGCACAGTTAGCGCTGTTAAAAAGGGAAACAAGGGAATATATATTTTAAAAGTGACAATCTTCAAAACTACTTTAGTAAAGAGGTAAAGCAGGCTGTGGGTTCTTAGTTTTGAGGCAAATATGCAATAAGACGGTAAAAAATATTACACATTTTACTAAGCATACTATTTAACAAAGAAGATAATACCACATGTGGCACACCTTCTCCAATTCTAGAGATACAGTTTAGTAATCTCAACTGTCAAACTTAACAAAGATGCCACCAAAAAATATTGTCATTATTTAATTAGAATTTACTGAAAAGAAAAATGACAATTAACTATATGCTTGCATATATATTTTATTTAGTATTGTTTACTTATCTGCAATGCAAGTAATATTTAATATCTGCTCTTCTTGATACAGTTGCTGAAAAACAATTTTTGCAACAGTGGAATTTTAAAAACTGGTTACTCTAACTATGACAAAAAATTAAGATAACAATTTTAAAATTATCATTAAAAAAATTAAGCTTGTGTTTCAAAGGTATCCTTAAATGTTTTTGGGTAGAGATCCATAACCTGTGCATAATTTTATAAATTTCCATTCTCAAGATTTATTAGAAATGCCATATTTTATGTGTTGAATTAGACAGATAAGTGAAAATACTCAGTTTAAACAATTGAACCATAACTGCACTTTGAAATTTTAAAGAAATAAATGTAACAAGAAGGTGTGCTAACTGTCATGAGAACTGGCAAGTCAAAATTTCTTTATTATTATAAAAAACTCGTTTTGCTAGCAGTGAAGCAAGGATAAAAATATAATAATCATAGTTCATGAGGCAACTTTCAACTGTACTCATCCTCTCATCTCAATCTCCCTACACACACATAAGAGAATCTTCTCAACAGCATCAAAACAGAGCCATTATTATCCTATTTTACAGATCAGGAAACTGAAGAATGACTAAAAACACAAAATTAATTTGCTTAAAATATCAGGGTTAAAACATGACAGCCTCTGCTCCCCCCCAAAGTATAGCCTAGCATAGTGTTTCTGAGCACAGACTCCTGAGGGGAATGACCAGAGTCCAAATTCTGGTTCTCGTACTAGTTGTGTGTTCTTGAGATATTGTTCCTCAGTTTCTTCATCTGTGGAATGAACTACCATAACTACAGTAACCACCATAGAGTACTTTTGTGAAGGTTAAATGGACATGTGTAAACAATGTATTTGTAACCATGCCTGAATCTTATTAAAGCCAAGGTGAATGGTTATTTGTGTTAGGAAATCCACATGGTGTTTTTTTTTTTTTTTTTTAGACACAGAGTCTCACTTTATCACCCTTTGTAGACTGCCATGGCATCACAGCTTACAGCAATCTCCAACTCCTGGGTTTAGCCTATTCTCTTGCCTTAGCCTCCCAAGCAGCTGTGAGTACAGGTACCTGCCACGATGTCTGGCTATTTTTTTGTTGCAGTTTGGCCAGGAGCTGGTTTTGAACCCACCACCCTCAGTATATGGGTCCGTAGCCCTACTCACTGAGCCACAAGTGCCGCCCCTTCAGGTGGTTTTTAAGGTATCACACTGCCAGCAAACTTATAATTTTAATATAGTTCACATAACACATTTATAAAATGTTACAACTTCTCAGAAATGTACTCACCTACCAGGCTGGATTTTTATTTATTTATTTAATTACAAAATATCACCATGCATTATCAATTTACTTTTAAAAGATAGCTTAAATTTGATAGTATAACATTTATGTGCTCGTAAAGATATAAGGGCATCAATAATGTTTTTGTTTTTACCAAAGTGCTACAGGTTCTGCCTGAACTTTCTGTGAAATTGACTATTTTTATTACTTTATTGAAATTTGGATAAAAATTGTGGACAAACTCTGATTTCACATTGGCTTTGCGATAAAGAACAGGTATATAAATTTGCCCTTTGATGTACTTGTTGAGCTTTGATTTGGTCTTTACTAAAATTCTTAGTACAGAAATGCCTCAAGAAACACTGAACTCAGTACTTCAAACTCAGAATATAATGCAGTTGGTAACCCTAGAATCTGTTACTGTGACACCAGTCCTTCTTAATGAACTTATGGCCAGATATGGTAACATATCATAGAGATAACTTGCCCCTCACAAAGGAGTTTTTTAATGGTACATTTATTATAAGTGGTTTCAAAGACAAAATAAATATCAAGAACTAAAGGAAACTTTGGGCGGAAAAAAATGAGTATTTCAATATTGTCTTATGTTTAGAACTTGTTTTTTATTTTCGTTTTGTAAATGTGGAACAAATAGATTTTAGATTTCCAAAGCACAGAGAACTGCTTTAAAATTCTCTTGTGCACTTTGCTTTCGAAAACTTAAATTTATATGTGGAAGCATACCCTATTTTCACAAATACATACTGTCTGTTAAACTGGACAATAAACATTTTAATGGGTATTTTTAGTAATTGTATTTTTCCTTTAGTCTATTTAAATATAATATAAACTCATTTTGCATGTGTTTTACCCAGTTTATGAAACACTCCCAAAGTAAAATGTAATATTTATCTATTCCTTTTCTCATCATATATGACTAATATCAATGAAAATAAAAGGAGAAAGAAATAGAATGTGAGAATGACTTCTACTCGAAAAAAAAAGTTCACGTTGTATCTTTCAGGATTATACATATAAGAATTGTTATAAATAAAGTAGTCTAGTTTGATCAGAATTTTGCTGATGAGCGTAAAGTGTAAATACCGTATATACTCGAGTATAAGCTGAGTTTTTTCGGCACAAAATTTGTGCCGAGTTTGGGTTTTTCGGCACAAATTTTGTGCCGAAAAAACTCGGCTTATACTCGAGTATATACGGTAAGTAAAATAAATTATGTTAATGCTGGTAAGATAGATTCTGTAAAGTAAATGTTCAATCCTAACAGAAGCCATTGCTCCCAGGGAACCACAGCAATGTTCTCTCTCTCATCTAAACTTTAAGATTTCTGGGAATCAATTGTTATTTAAAGATGGAGGGACAAATTGAAAGGTTGTGGTTTATTTTCTAATGCAGTGATGGTAAACAATGTTTGAAGCTTTCCTTGAACAATGTTTTTGTTTACCCGTGGTGCCCTTATCAATGATAACTTAGTAATGAATATTTTATTTTCCATTATGTAATCTCATGAAGATCATGATAATTATTCCTAGGATCTATGAACTGTACTTCTCACTTTTTAGAAAACATGAAGTCTGTGTTTGAGTGACATGGGTTTTAAAAATTCTATTCTTATATTTGAATTGCCATGGATAAGTGATTTGGTTTTTATTTTTAAGGATTTTTGAACTACAGATTGACTGCCTAGTGAAATGTAAGTTACAAATACCTTTTATAAATATTGTTACATATTTTGGAAATGTGTTTAGTAGTTTTCTTGTTAATGGCAACTTTTACAAAGTATTACCTAATTCAGACAAATCTTTCTACCAGTTTAATGTACTGCTGACATTTCTAAATATATTGGGATATGAAATGAATCATCTGAGTAATATTACATAATATCTCCTTGAACAAATATACTGATCAAAACATAATTTTTGCTGTGTTTTGTTTTTACAATATTAATATTGTAATTACACTCTTAATACCAGGATTTATAAAAGATGCTTTGCAAACACTATAGCGTAGGTGCCAACCAATTCATATGGATGCATAAGGCAAGTAGGGGTGTTGGTCAATAAAAGATGATGCTGGTGCAACTCTGCTAGTGTGTGCCTGCTGGATGCCAGCCTTCTCTAGGATCTGACTTAAAGACACTTTGGTCCAAAGTTCTGCAAATCTTGACTGAAAGAATGTAAAGAGCATATTACATTAAGGCAGCATAAAAAATGTAGTGAAATTCCAACACTACTTGCCATAGCAACATAAAATATAAAGTATTGAGTGTATTAGTTATATACTACATATTGCTCTGTAATAAATTAAGACAGTCTTAGCAGCTTAAAATAACATCTGTTTTCATGAGTCACGAGTCTAGGTAAAACATCACCTGGTCTCTTGCTTAGAATCTTTGTTGGTGTTGTTAGGGAAAGTTCAAGTTGTATTTTTTAGGTTGAAATCTGTCAGCCATGGCTACATTCTCACCTGACTATCACGGTTCTCCTCCAAGGTCATTTAGGTTGGTTGACAGTTCAGTTCCTTATGGTACGTGACAAGGCTAGAATCATAGAGGACATCATATAATTCTATCTTCCACATTTAGAAACCAAATGTGTGATTAATGTATAATATATAAAGTATATTATCCAATTCCAGGAAACTGTTTTTTAAATGGAAAATATTATGAAGATAACCGTTTTCTCACATTATTTTAGAGGTGAGTATAATTTATTCTCTACAAATTTAACTTGAATTTTTTAAAGAATTCTTCTATGGTTCCATGTTAAAAAATATTAAGGTGTTAGTATCCAAATAATATCTGAAGCAAAATTCAGTGAGGGCCCCAAAACAAATCGTAAAATACAGATATATAAAAAAAGGTAACAATCAATTAAATACTATATTACAAGTTAAAAATTTCAATTACATAAAGATACGATATGAAATTCAAAATGTAAAACAATTAGAGAATATATTCCTAACTGTTGGGCCCGGGACTGGCCAGGTCTCCCTCCTGGCCTATGTTCCTCTCTGGACCAGACCGCTGTGTTACCCTGCTCGGGATTAACTCCCCTTAGGTGCTGGGGGGGCAATTTGTCTTAGCAGAAGAGAGAGAGAGAAACAGTCTTTAGGGAGAGAAACAGTCCTTGTAGGAGAACGCCACTTAGCAGTCTTCTTTAGAGAAGGAGGAGCAAAAGAGTCAGAGTGAGTGAGTCCGTGAAAAAATGAATGACGCAGACTAGCCTCTCTTGCAGCTACTTATACACGTGATTCCAGGCTATTTGCACCACAGGTGTGAAGACTGCCAAGCACTGATGTTCTCATCTCCCGAGCATTGAGGAGAGCCGAATCCTTCCTCATGCCTTTATCACCAAGGTGTTATATTATATTACTGAGCTGTTGCAGGTGTTTCTTATAGTTACAGAGTGTTCAAAACTTAACCGTGCTTCTCCTTCCCGTGAGTTCTACACCTAACATTTCCGAAAGCTAAACTACATAATTATTTTATTAAATAAAATTACAAGGTAGGGGAGACAAGATGGCGGACTGAAGCCAGCTTTTCACAGAGGCTCCCGTCCAGAAGGAGAGTTAAAGGATGGAAATTTAGTAAGTAACCTGGAGGATTCGAGCTATACCAGGAGAGAAGGTTGGAGATCGCACATCAAC
>CAUYPK010104797.1:0-20946 GCA_963574355.1 Loris lydekkerianus | reverse complement strand
ACGGTGACTGGGAAAATGCCAGGAAGGCTATGTTGAATATTGGGATGAAAATGTGTCAAATGGTTTATGAAGCTAGTATATGATGCCCCATGATCATATCAATGTACACAGCTATGATTTAATAAAAAATAAAATAAATAAATAAATAAAAAAAAGAAATTCTCCTGCTTTTTATATTAATCACATTCATAATTGATTCAAGAGATATTCTATGCTGTCCATAGCCAGTATGTATATTGCTAACTTATTTTGGCAACATTCTAAATTGCCTGAAAATAATGGAGGTATAAGGGACATTGTATTGAAATATTTGCTGAGTCATTTGTATTGAAATATTTGCTGAGTGAACCTAGTCACTGATAAACTAGGTTCAGTTTTTTACTAATTAATTATTTGAAACACTGGGGGAAAAGAGAAAGAGAGAGAGAAATTGATGGTAAGACATTTCATCCTATATATGATATTTCATTCAATGTATACAACAGAGCCTGACAAATAGATGTATTATACTCATTTTTATTTAACCAATTTGAAGGTATAACTATCAAATGTGTGATGTTCTTAATGCAATATCTTGGCAATTCCCTGCGTGTTTGACTCAAGGATAAGTACACAGTAAAAAGTCTCTTGATCACTAAGTAATATCAGAAAGGCTTTATTTCATTCAATGTTGGATACATACAGGGTGTTCATGAAGTTTGTATGCAATTTTAAAATAGTTTACTGTTTAAAATAGTTTCCTATTTTAACCTAGAAGCCAATTCACTTAAAGTATTGGTAGTTTAAGTATCATCTGTGCACATTTAATAAGAAAACAATATCTTTAATAGTCTGCCCATGGCAAAGATGATAAAATAAGAACAAGTGCAGAAATATTAAAGCCATACTCATTAACTTCAAACCAGGGCAACAGATCAGCTCACTGACATTTCATCTTTTCATTCTGCCATGTGGATGACAGAAAATTTTTGGTGGACAAAATCAAAGAGCAAAAGCTAGAATAAGTAGCCTGGTGGTCCATTAGAGGAGCAGATAAGAAGTTCAAAACAGTATTTTATAAAATGTTAGAATCTTCTATAGTAGAGATTGGCAACTGAAGATTATTTTGCTCCAACAGTAATATCTAAGGACTTGGAAATATCTAAAGACATGTTTGGTTGTTCTTGGAAGGCTAGGATGGGTTATACTAGCATCTAGCATGTAACTCAGAAAGTAACCCTAAAATGATAATAGCATCTCAGTTGAGGAACACTGGTCTCGATCAAGCTCTTCATTTTATAGAAATTACATTTGCAGCTCATTCATCCAGACCAAAGTAGTTACTAAATGCTCCTGCTAATCAAAGACGTATGCTGAATTCACTGGATACAGAAATGAACCAGAAGAGTCAAAAATCCTAACATCAGGACATTTGGGGGTAGAGGAAGAATAAAAAGAAATTACAATACTTAGAAATCTTTTATATCTCTCTCCTGGCTCATAAAATTCTAATAAATATCAAGTGAAAGGACAGATTAAACCCATTATTATTCATTAAAAGAATAAATCCCAAAGTATAATTTTTCACTACTTATTCATTGAGCAATGAGTGATTCTCTAAATGTTCAGCATATTGAAGTTAATAAAGGAGGCAAAAATCCTTTCTTCCATCAAACTTACATTCTAGAGGTAGGAGATACAAAAAAATAGCTAAGTGAACTACATAATATTACAGCACTTAGCCAGCAGAATAAGAGCTAAAGAGAAAGAATGGGAGGTCATTTGCCCAAAGGCTAAATTTTAGCAATAACTTTCACTAAAAGTTACCTTAAATTCCCATGAGATTTGCCCAAAAAAAACTTGTTTAAAAAAAAAAAAAAACTAAGCATAAAATAGGAAAAAATAAGAAGAATGAGAGCTAATGAACAGCCAGAGCAATCCTAAACAAACAGAACAAAGTACCACAGTACCTAACTTCAAATTATTCTGTACAGTCATAGTAACCAAAACAAAATGTATAAAAGTAGATCTATGATCTATACGTCTACTTTTATTCTCTTTAGTAGCATAGATCATATAGATCAATGGAACACATAGATCAATGGAACAGAATAAAGAACCCAGAAATAAAACTATTATACCTACAACTAATTGATCTTTGACAAAGCAGACATATACATACATTGAAAAAACGATGCTCTAGTCAGCAACCTATGGAGCTGGGAAAATTGGATAGCCACGTGTGGAAGATTGACACTGGGTCTCTAACTCCCACTACTCATAAAAATTAACTCAAAATGGGTTAAAATTAAATGCAAGACCAAAATCCATAAAAATTCCAGAAGAAAATATAGGAAATACTCTTCTAGATATTGGTGTAAGTGAAGAAATTTATGACTAAGACCCCAAAAGCAAATGCAAAAGATACCCCAAAATAAATACATGAAACATAACCAAAAAGCTTCTGCCCAGCAAAAGAAAATTTCAACAGAGTAAGTAAATAATCTACAGAAAGGAAAGAAAAAAAAAAAAAAAATTGGCCAGCTAGACATCTGACAGGGAGTAATATTCAGGATCTACGATGAACTCAAATCATTTCCCCAAATATATATTCCCATTAAAATATTTGCAAAAGACAGGATTAGACATTTTTTCAGAAGATATATAAATGGGCAAACATATTAAAAAATGCTCTAATCGTTAGGAAATGCAAATGAAAACTCCAATGAGATAACACATCACCTCTGTCAAAATGGACATTAATAAAAGGTAAAAAAAAAAAAAAAAAAAAAAAAAAAAAGATGTTAAAACAGATGCAGTCCAAATGGAAGATTTACACAGTGTTTGGGATAACATAAAATTCGTACAGTCTCTATGGAAAACAGTATGGGAATTCCTCACTCAAAGAACTAAGAGTAGACTTACCATTTGATCCATCAATCCCACTAGCGGGTGTCTATCCACAGGAAATAAGTCATGTAAGAAAGACAATTGCCCACATGTTTATCAGAGCACAATTCACAGTTGCAATGATACAGAATCAAATGACCCATCAAGTGATAAGTGGATAAAGGAAAAAACAAACTTTATGTAGATATGCACACATACATCCCCCACTGAATACCATTCAGCCATGAAAATAATGAAAGGATATCTTGTTTAGCAACTTGAATGGAACTAGATGCTATTATCCTAAGTGTCTCAGGAATGTACAAAGCAGGAGCTAAACAATGGGTATACATGGTTATACAGAGTGGGATAATGTACTTGGGAGAAACATAGAAGGTGGGAAGGAGGGAGGGGCAAGGGAGGAAAAATGCCTAACAGCATAATGTACACTATCCTGGTGACAGATACACAAATAGCTCTGATTTCTCTACTGTATAATTCATCCATAAAATAAAATAAAAAAAAATAAAATAAAATAAGGTAAGGTGAGGTAAGGTAAAATGAAATGAAATGAAATGAAATGAATGAGGGTAAGAATAGAGTGACATCTGAGCAAAGGCCAGAAGGGGTAGAGGCAGTGAGCCACATAGATCTCAGGGAAGCATTCCAGAAGGAAGAACAGATGAGTGGTAGGCAAGTAACGAAGCTGCCTGAAATAGAATAAATAACAGCAACAGACAAGGAAATAGTCTCCCAAAGATAGTGGTGCAGAGTCTGGGACAGGTAAAGTTAGAATCTCGCAGCTTGTCATTAAGACTGGTTTGCACTCAGACTGAGATCGGGGGGCATTGGCAATTCGCAGTTTGCAGTGAAACTACAAATACAGCCACTTTTGAAAGAACTGTGGAGAATCCTCAAAGAACTCAAATTAGAATTCCCATTTGACTCCTCAATCCCACTACAAGGTATTTACCCAGGAGAAAACAATTCTTTTACCATAAAGACATTTGCACTGGATTATTTACCAAAGCTCAATTGACAATTGCCAAATGTGGAAACAACCTAAATGCCCACCAACCCAGCAATGGATTAACAAACTGTAGTATGTGCATACCATGGAATATTATTCAGTCATAAAAAAGATGGAGATTTTACTTCTTTTGTATTAACCTGGAGGGAGTTGAAAGCCATCCTTCTCAATAAAGTATCACAAATGTATAATGTATAATGTACTCAATAAAGCAAATGCATAATGTACTCAATCCTAATATGAAGTCTATGGGCAATCTAATCCAAGCCACAGAAGAGAAAAACTCATTTCAATCAAGTTATGGGGAGAGGGAACACAGGATGGGAAGGGTGGGTTGGGGTGCTCCAATTTAATGTGCACAATGTAGGGGTGTACAGGCACACCTTTGGGGTGAGGGCCACAAACTACGAGAGGGACTCCACCTAGCAAATTCAAATATTGTGACCTGGTTGTTTGTACCCTCACATTAACCTGAAATAAAAGAAAAAATCTAATCACAAAATTAAATATTTCCTAAGTTTAGAAATGTCTATTAACTAAAAAGTACAGATTATTATGAAGATAAGAAATTATACAAATTGAATAGAATTATATCATCATATAGTACTTGAAAAGAGTTTACACAACAGCCATTTTTAACTTTTTATTCTTATAGTGTCTGACTGAAGTCATATATTTGCTTGTCTTTTTTTTTTTTTGTCTCATCTTTGGTTCTTTTTGTTGTTTATTTGTTGTCTTTTTGTGAGAATTACCTGGATGCGCTGAGAAAACTAGATTAAAAAAGTCCTTACATCTTTGAATGTTTCTCCATCCAGAAGAAATATCTAAATTTAGTTACTGTCTTGTAAACAGACACAGTTTACTTGTGCGTAACCCATGATGTATAGGGTTAACAGGTTTTTACACAACTTACACACTTCCATTCCTGTTGTCTGTAGTCCTGTGTGCTGAGCCTGCTAAAAGCTGTCTTCCCCTCCTCTCCTTCCTTCCTAGGATCATTCATCCGGTGGTAGTTGATGTGATTACACTTTTCAGTTCACATTTCAGAGTGGATATGGAGGAAGTAGGGAAGGAATCAGCTTCACACATAGAACAAACAAAATTTAAAGGCTATCATTTGTCCTCCGCAGGCAGTAGAATTAAAATACTGTTTTGAATGCTTTGTTGTATTATTTATTCACCCTGTTCTATTTTTCAATTTCATGTCTCACAAGCATAAAGCTCCCATGTCTATTAGAATCTATAATGACAGACCCTCGTGAAGGAACACAGAGACAGCAGATGAGATTTCCTCAAGGCATATGCTATGAAAATATGCTTCCCAAATAGCTCAGGGATGCATTATACATATCACAGTAAAAGCACTTCAGAAATCATGGCATTGTGCCTTGAACTTCAGGCCAATATAGAGATTTCTTCTCAGTCACTGGCACCAATAAGACCTTGTAAAGAATCTGGTTTACTGCCCCTTCATAGACAAGGACAAATGGAAAAATTTGCAAGGCAGTGAAGGTTGAAGGTATGGACTACCTTAACCTGAGATTGGAGGACCTTACAACTTTTCATCCTATTTTCCTCCTATTTTCATTTTAAAGAGAAACATACGTAGGCTCTCCCCTCATAGTACAGTACATTTGTTTCCTAGGAAACCATTTAATAACGTATTGGATCTATAAACCAACCCCCAGGTCCCTCTGCTGATGTTTCTTTATATTGAAAATTGTATCTGTTACATCCTGGATATTCTTAGGAATCATGAATAAGGAGAAAAGAAAATGAGAGAGACTGAGAGAGAGAAAGATTGAGAAAGACAGAAGAGAAAAGTCTCAGTCCTTAGTCTGGGAACTTCAAGATCAAGGCAAAAACAGATTTGGTGTCTGCTGAGGACTTGCCACCTGCTTCAATGGTCATATTCTTTCTGTATCTTCACATAGATGGAGGGGCAAGAAAACTCACTAGGGTTCCTTTTATGACAGCACTAATCCCACTCCACTGCCATGTATTAAAAGTCCAAATTGGGAATTAGATTTAAACATAGGAATTTTGGGAGGACACATGCATTTAGCCTATTGAAGAGAGTGAGGAAGTTGAGAGAGAGAGAATATATTGGGTAAATTCTATGGAAAAAGAATAGTCCATGAGTTATAAAGAGACGAAGAGTGCAATCTTTACACACATTTGAGTGCCTGAGTCATGCCCTGACAATAAGTTTAGACACTGAGCTTCTTCTTGATGAGGAAGCTGGTTATAAGTCATGGCATGATTGTCATGGCATTATTTTTTGATCTGTTAACCTAACAATATGACAGTGAGACAGTAAATGACAATTGGTGCAAACCAAACTCCTTCTCTAACTGTACTATTAATACTTGACACACTTGAGCATCTAACAGTGGTTCTCAACCTTCCTAATGCCATGACCCTTTAATACAGTTCCTCATGTTGTGGTGACTCCCAATCATAAAATTATTTTCGTTGCTACTTCATAACTGTAATTTTGCTGCTGTTATGAATTATAAAGTAAATATCTGATATGCAGGAGACCCCCAAAGGGGTCACGACCCACAGGTTGAGAACTGCTGATCTAAGAGCACCAGACAATTCCTGCTTTACTAGTTTTTATAAACACAGTATTACGAGCCTAGGAATAATATTAAGTTTTTATTCTAAATCTGGGAAGAATTCATTACAGTTAACAGTAAGAAAATAAAACCTAGGTCATGAATTATTTGACAGTGGCTAACACAATCAAGCCAAAGGTAGGAAACATCTGCAAGAGCAGTAAACGATTTTAGGTCATTACGGCACTGTGTCTTAAGGGGCTTCTTCAGATGGTTCATGCTAATCATTATCTAACCATCACTACCTGCTGATGATGATATGGTTTGGCAATATGTAAAGTAGGAAAGAAATTAGAGCCATCAAAAAAAGGGAGAAGGCTCGGCTCGGTGCCTGTAACTCAGCAGATAGAGCACCAGCCACATACAGGAGAGTTGGCTGGTTTGAATCCAGCCCAGGGCCTGCCAATCAACAATGACAACTACAACCAAAAAATAGCTGGGCATGTGGTGAGCACCTGTAGTCCTAGCTACTTGGGAGGCTGAGGCAAGAGCATCACTTAAGCCCAAGAGTTGGAGGTTACTGTGAGCTGTGATGCCACAGCACTCTACTGAGGGTGACATAATGAGACTCTGCCTCAAAAAAAAAAAGAAAAGAAAAGAAAAAAGAAAGAAAAAAGAAGAAGAAGAAGAAGAAGAAGAAGAAGAAGAAGAAGAAGAAGAAGAAGAAGAAGAAGAAGAAGAAGAAGAAGAAGAAGAGAGAAGGCTCACATAAACTCTTAAAAAATGTAATTTCCTCAGGTGGCGCCTGTGGTTCAAAGGAGTAGGGCGCCGGCCCCATATGTCGGAGGTGGCGGGTTCAAACCCAGCCCCGGCCAAAACAGCAAAAAAAGAAAAAAAAAAAAAGTAATTTCATCATGAGATTGTTATATTCAATAACAACGTTCGTCAAAATAAATAGCTCTCTTCCTCTCTATGGATTTTTGGTAACCATGGCGAGTAATTGGTTACAACCTTCTCTCCCTGTGCAGGTACTAGAATCCAGGGATTCATAAGTTTCTTATATAAAATAGAATAATATTTGCATATATAAATTATTTCATGTACTTTAAATCATATCTAGATTACTTATAATATCCAATACAATGTAAGTAGTTGCTCTACTATATCTGTTGGGGGATACTAACAAGAAAAATTGTACAGGTTCAATAGCGACACAACCTTTGTAGGCTTACCTAAATACATTTCGAATCCAGGAGTGGTTGAATTTGAGTTTGCCACATCTGTGAATATGAAGGGACACCTCTATGTGGAAATTCAACAATAGTTTGAACTGACAATTAGACTGTGGTATAGATCATAGATATATTAAACATTTGTGCACAATTTAGCTAAATTTCCACTAAAGATGACAGTAAAAATTTTTTAAACTATAATATATCCTTGTTTTTCTCTATATCAGTGCAGGTGTTCTACAGTAGGTCCCTTCCTTAGAACTGAAACAATTCAGATCTAGACATGTCGTAGTTTTATTTATATCCTCAGCAATGAGTCCAGCTCCTGAAAATAAAAGAAAGCAAGACTTTGAGTCAAAATGGCCAAACCTCCAACAACTGTCCTTTTCTACAAACACTAAATTCAACAACTATCTATGTAAGCAAATGCCTTCAGAAGAATCCCAAATCAGGAAAGCAAATATGATACCTGTTTTAACATCATATCAAGGAAAAAGGTATGGAAGGGGACAGAAGGGACAATCTTGAACTGCATACAACACTTCTCTCCCGCCCTCAGCAGCGCCACACCGGCACATGGAGTGGAGGGAGAATCTGTTCTCCGGGAGGGAGACTGACGTGATTGTAGGAAGTTGCATTGGAACTCAGGCCTATCCTGCCTTCGGGGAACACAGCACAGGGCAGAATTCTACTCATGCCCATAGAGGGAGCATTTAGATCCACACAGACAGAAGGAAATCATCTGCCCCCAAATGGAGCTGCAACCAGCCCCACCTCTGCTGAAAAGAGCAGCCTGGAGTCTGCACTAAATTTGTAAAGCAGTGGATCACAATTCTTCAGTCTTTGGGGAATTCCTGTGGCTGTGCGGGCTCCAAACCAGTAGCAACATGGTGAACACAATCCAGTGAAATACCAGCCATGGGGATCACTCCTACCCCAAAACATGCTACCCTGAAAAGAAGGATGCAGTCCAGGCAAGATTCACCATGTGCTGACAAAAGAATCTGGCAGAAGTCACCACAATCATTGGGTGAGCCTGGGCTTGTTTCAGACCTGACCTGGTAGAGTCTTAGTTGCAGTGGCCATGAGGGAGTGCCCATGTCACTCTTTCCCAAGTCCCACAGCCCATCACATGGAGGAAAGAGACTGAGAAACTGCAGATAATCTATGTAATTACCAAGGTTCACCAAGGAGGGTGTCACCAGAGTCTGCAAGAGTCACAGCATTATAGGGATTGGGGCACCATAGTGCTGATACAGCTGTGCTGACCAAAGACTTCAATTGCAACAACTCAATTCTATTTGAATATCTGAAAAGCCTTCTCAAGAAGGATAGGTTCGAACAAGATCCGACTGTGCAGTTTGAAATGCATACTTAACTCTTCATTACCCAGATACTGACGAGTATCCATAAGGATCAGGAACAACCAGGAAGACATGAGCTCACCAGACAAACAAAGGAAGGTGTCACACTGACCAGGAAAACTGAAAGCCTTTCCTCTAAGACAGTGGTTCTCAATCTTCCTAATGCCGCGGCCCTTTAATACAGTTCCTGGGGGTTGCCACCCACAGGTTGAGAACCGCTGCTCTAAGATCTACAACAAGACAAGAATGCCCACTTTCACCATTGTATTCAACATAGTACTGGAAGTTCTAGCCAGAGCAATCAGAAAAGAGAAATAAATTAAAAGGCATCCAAATTGGAAAGGAAGAAATATAATTATCCTTGTTGGCAAATGACATGATCCTATATCGAGAGAAACCTAAAATATCCATATAAACTATTACAACCGATAAACACATTCAAAGTTGCTGGATACAAAATTAACATACAAAAATAAGTAGTATTTCTATGTGCCAAGAGTAAATAAACAATCTTAAAAAGAAACAAAGGAAGTAACAATTCTAGATATGTATGCACTCAGCATGGAAGCATCCAAATAAATAAACCAAATATTATCAGAGCTAGAGAAAGAGATCTCAATATAATAACTGTTGGAAACCTCAACAGCACACTTTCAGCACTGGACAGATGATCCAAACAGAAAACCAATAAACATTGGACTAAATCTTCACTATAGAACAAAAGGATATAATAGATATTTATAAAATATTCCGATTACTGAAAAATACACATTTGTCTATTGTTTCATTTACAATAGCTGCAAATAAAATAGCATGCCCAGGAATACAATTAGCAAAAAAAGTGAAAGATCATGGTTAAGTAAAAATATAAAATATTGGTGAAACATATTGAAGATATTCTTTCACACTCATGGAAGAATCAATATTGTTAACATGTGTCTAGTCCCCAAAGCAATCTACAGATTAAATGCAATCCCCATCAAAATACCATGCTCCACAGAAATATAAATAACAGTCCTAAAGTTTATATGGAACCACAAAAAACCCACAACAACCAAGCATGCATGTTAAATGTTGCTTGTAATATTTATAACATTCATGTGTGCTTAGTAATGAAACTTGTCTTTAATTAATATTAACATCCCAAATTGCCTCCCGAATTTACTTGAACCATTTCCCAAAATAAAAATGACATTTATGTAAATCTTTGGTTCTTAACTCCCAACTTCTATTCATGATCGATTTAATTTAGCCATACAAATTAAATATTTCAGTTTCCAGATCAAAAATCTAGTACCAGTATTAATTTAAGCATTTATGACACCTTATAATGAACAGTGCTTACATTTTTAAAAAATACTGCTTTAGTACTCACCTATCATTATTATGGAGAAGAAATGATGATATGTATTTTACTAGATGGGATAAATATTTTGAATATGGAGATAACTTAGTGAGATATAAAACCACTTTAGGTTCAGGAATGCAGGGTGTCTTTTTTAAAAGCTGAATTCACAATTCCAGACTAGAGAACAAGATTGTCACAGATACGGTCCCTGGTGAATTGCTGCCCACCTCAGGAGGATTTACTGCAATTACTCACGCTGTGATTTAGATTAAGCCACTTGCAGCTTCAATTCACAAGCACTTTTGAGCATTCTGATTCAGATTTACTTTAAAGAGTTTCTTAAACTTCAGACTGTCCTGTAAGATAATCAGAGCAGCTCTTTTATCATAAGGGGTGAATAAAGTAAACTCTAATATAACCTTTATCAAATTGCAGCAACGCGGGAAGAAATTACATTGCTGTTAAGGTTTAGTAAACCCCTTATCTTACCCAATGTAGGTAGGCGATATAGTAGAAAGGTGATATATATATATATAATGGCAGGTAGAATTTAAATGTTTGTATCACAACCCGTCCCACGGGCAAATAATTTATTCTCAAAAATTCTTCTGTGATTGGGTCCCTTAAGAATTTCACAGAGTTTTGGGACTTCATTGGGGTTTTTCCAATGAAGTCCCAAAACTTCTCTTAAACTGTGATCTATATGAAATCAGCACTTTGTACCCTATAAATGCATTAATGTATACATGATCTATGTATTTATGATTTAATAAAAAAAAATAAACTGTGATGTCAGAGGCCGTGTCCTTTTTGATATTTTACTCCTTACACGTTTTTAACAACACAGGGTCTGTGCAAAGCCTGAGCTCTAATATCCACAAGTCCTTTGCCTCCGAATTTGCTGTTTCTCTTTCTTTCCCCCCAAAAGGCTTGTGCACTCCACTAACATCACCTATACTGACATGGTAACAAGCAGCGTTCTGGAGCTGTCTGCAGGATAAAGCTTCTAAATTCTGCTGTTTAAGCAAAGATAATAGTAGACTTTTGTCTCAGGATGAACTTTGTGGTTTCTACCTAATGTAGAGTTAACTTATATTCTCCAGATCTCAAAAATATAGACACTGTGCTTTTGATTTACAAGATTGATAGAGAATGATGAAGAGACGGAGGAAGATGCTACTCTCTCTTTTGCATGTTAGGTACTTAGGTGCCCAGGTCTGACCTCTCACTTCTGGACTCAATGGAAGGTGAATTGCAAGCCTCTCAATGGCCGTGGCACAGGCAAGAATACTTTCCCCCAAGGAAGGCAGGGTAAGAACAGGAAAAGACATGATTATAAAAAACATTGAATCCATCCATGAATGTTTTTAAGTCAAGATAAAGGGTTTTCATTTTCATTTTAATAGGACTGAGAATCATTAATTATTTTAAATAGAAGAGTGATTTATTATATTTAAAAATTTACTTATATATTTTTTAATATTTTATTTAATATTTTTTCACAGAAAACCTTTAAAATTTCATTTTTTTTTTGTTATTTTTGTTTTTATTTTTTTAATTTAATTTATTTATTTATTTTGAGACAGAGCTTCAAGCTGTTGCCCTGGGTAGAGTGCCGCGGTGTCATTGCTCACAGCAACCTCCAACTCTTGGGCTCAAGCTATCCTCTTGCCTCAATTTTTCCATTTTTAGTAGAGATGGGCGTCTCGATTTTGCTCAGGCTGGTCTCGAACTCCTGAGCTCAAGAAATCCACCTGCCTCAGCCTCCCAGAGTGCTAGGATTACAGGCGTGAGCCACCGAGCCCGGCCCGGGGCCCACCAAACAACAATGATGGCTGAAACCAAAAAATAGCCAGGTGTGGTGATGACTGCCTCTAGTCCCAGCTACTCAGGAGGTTGAGGCAAGAGGATCAGAGGATGGCTAGAGCCCAAGAGTTTCAGGTTGCTGTGAGCTATGACACCAAAGCACTCTACTAAGGGCAAGAAAGTGAGACTCTATCTAAGATTTACTTATATTTTTAAGTTTATATTTACTTTTGAAGATCTTGTAGTGGTTCTGTGAAGATTACATTGTATGGAATTAAGAAAGAATGTAAGAGATCCAGTTAGAAGGATCTATAGCTTCTTAGCAAGAGGATGGAATAGGGGCAGTGTCTGTGGCTCAGTGAGTTGGGTGCTTGTCCCATATACCAAGGGTGGTGGGTTCGAACCCAGCCTCAGGCCAAACTACAACAAAAAATAGCCGGGCATTGTGGTGGACGCCTGTAGTTTTAGCTACTCGGGAAGCTGAGGGAAAAGAATCACCTAAGCCCAGGAGTTGGAGGTTGCTGTGAGCTGTGATGACATGGCACTCTACCCAGGGTGACAAAGCAAGACTCTGTCTCGCTAAAAAAGAAAAAAAGATGGAATAGGATTTCTTTATCAATGTATGTGGATAGGAATCACACGAAATGGTTGAGGAAAACAGAGGGTTCATGTTCCTTCAGCTTTCAAAGCTCCTTCTTAAAATAAAGGGTATCGGCCAGGTGCAGTGGCTCACACCTGTAATCCCAGCACTCTGGGAGGCCGAGACTGGTGAATTGCCTGAGCTCACGGGTTCAAAATAAGCCCAAGCAAAAGCGAGACCTTGTCTCTCAAAATAGCCGGGCCTTGTGCGGCACCTGTCGTCCCAGATACTTGGGAGGCTGAGGCAAGTGAATCGCGTGAGCCCTAGAGTTTGAGGTTGCTGTGAGCTGTGGTGTCAGGGCACTCTACCCAGGGAGACAGAGAGAGAGACTCTGTCTCAAAAAATAAATACATAAATAAAAATAAAAAATAAAAGCTATCGCTGCGACTTTAAGTAGGCCTTCCCATTCTGCTCACATCCCCAGTGAGAATAAACCTTGTCAAAAGCTTTGTATTCGTGATACCTGATAATATTGCCATAACAGATTCTTTTTTTGCAGTTTATCTTTTTAAAAAAAATACAAGCAAATACAAATATTTTATCTCTTGGAAAATCATCTGTAGTTCTATTTCTATCTCAGTTATTGTTGTATGTTTCTTTGTCCAAAAACTCTCATGGCTGAAACTTCTGTACCTCTCCTCTTTTGGACATGTCCACACTTAACTTGATAATCTATTCCGTTCACTTCCTCAGTAGTAACCTTCTCCACCTGCCACCACCTTGGCCTTTTGTCATTTACATCTTGTTGTCACTTTTGCACTAGATTGGAAAATACTCCTCTCAATTAAAGACTCTGCTAACATAATAGGTTTTTGGTTTAGTCCAATTTAAGAGAAATAGGAAAAGAAAATCCACTTAATTATCTCTATTCTAGAGAAATGAGAGTTAACAAACATTTCTGAAAAAGTCAGGGTACTTCCTAATTTTGCCATGTGGCCCAGTCAATTCCTTGTATGATAAGGTACAAAGGAGTAGTTTGGATGGAAGCAGAGCTGGAAACAGGGTCAGTTCACAACTACTTTTCACTATATTGCTTTTTCCTGTGATTCCTCACTACTGCATGCACTAAACTTAAGTATTAATACCAAAATCAAGTAAGAACGATTGCTTGTAACCATTATGTCAGTTGTTTTTGGCAGTTACTTTAGTAATGCTATTTCTACCCATATTCTAGATACGCATTTATTCCCCTATTTTTGTGGTGTTGCCATAGTTTTAGATAAGACAACATGAGTAAGAGAATTGTTGCTTTAAACACACATACATTCATGTCACAGCATTGCCTGAAATCTATCTTTTTAAACTTAAAACAGGGGGAAAATATATTACTTCATTCAAAAACATATTGAGTTTCTACTGTGTAAGAGTCATTGTGCTGGGTGCTGGTAATTCCAAGATGAAATAGACATTGTCTCATTTCTTAGGGTAGAGTAGAGGGGGTGTAAGGAAGCATCGCATTACTTCCATGTCCCTTGGAGTTTCGGAGGTGAGACGGCACCTTCAGGGAATTGGATCTTTCTCTCTCTCTTTGCGATTTTCCAAGCACCTTACTCACAAGTCCAGAAGACGAAAGGAGTGGACATTCTCCCAGCACAATTAAAGAGTTAAGGCAAGTATTTATATCATACCTGAGAAGGTCTAGATACTTATTTTCAATTAAATAATTAATTAATTTTTTTTTTTTTTTTTTTTTTTTTTGGCCGGGGCCGGGTTTGAACCCACCACCTCTGGTATATGGGGCCGGCGCCCTACTCCTTTGAGCCACAGGTGCCGCCCAATTAATTAATGTTTATTCCAAATTAGTATGAGGACACATATGATTCACTTATGTTGTTTGCCTGTGCAAGGTAAAGCCCAAGCTGAGTTGAATCCTTCACCCAAGAATCGCCCCATTTACCGATGCATTGTACCCATTAGCTGTGAATTTATCAACCTCCACTCCCCACCCCTTCTTGAATATAATTGCTCATTTTTTTAGAGTCTGGCTCATTGAGTACCTTTCACATGAAGTACTTTGCTTTACTTTTTGCCATCAGAACCAGACAAATTGTTTTCTGGACACACGATGCCTTTATGTGAGCGATACCCAAAGGAAATAATGATCTAAATAATCACTAGTATAATTTCTTCATTTCCAAACGTCACAAAGGATTGTGTTCTATGTGATTTAAAAACGAGTTATTTTCCTTCTCACGTATAACTAAGCTTTGGAAAATGACATGATTAATATATTTCCATTTGGATTTTTTTCTAATGTGGAGGACAATAATGATGTTGTCATTTCCAAAAGAGTACCAAGAAAAAGAGGGGAAAAGAAACATTTTCTAGTGTTCTAGGACTTAATTGCTTTTTTAAATGGAGACTTTCCATTAACTTTAATTAAACATTTAATAGAGATTGTAGCCAGAAAATATATTTTCCCATTGAAATTAAATTACTTCCCCCAAAGAAAACATCGTGGGTGTGTTACAGGGTGGGCTGGGGTCTCCATGGAGTACTATCTGTCTTCTCTCTTTTCAGAGTAATTACTGACCTGTCATTAATACTCCAGGGAAAACCCTTTTGGTGATTTACATTTCCAGATCACTCTCCCCTTTGTCTGCCACTACACTAAACACAGGATTTATCCATTGTTCAGCATGTGCGGGAACAGATGCTTCAGCTACTAATTCTTTGTCTCATTTGAAGCATTAAAACACGAGAGGCTAGTTCCTGAACAGATCTAGGCTGTCCTCACACTGCAGAGCCTTTTCTGTTGCTTGGAGAGAGATAATTTGAGAGTTTTTGTGCACCCAGGGCACCAAATGGAGGAGATGCAGCTTTTACCTTCACATTGAAGTTCTTTTTACATGTCTGTTAAGTCTTCCCCACCTACAACCATCTCACATTCTCCAGGTTCTGTCAATTGATTAAATACTGATTTAGAATTTTATGGCAACATTTGTCTCAGATGAGAGTTACAGTAAAGCTCTTCATTAAACCGTATAATTTTTAGTGCCACATGTAATTTATGGTTCCATTTTAAAAACAAATCCACCATAATAAAATGTCTTAAGACTCTGAAGATACATCCCATAGTTAGCTTTTCTTGCAGCATTATTTATAAAGACAGGATCTGACTTCATGCCTAAGGAATATATTTTATTTAGAGGACAACAAAGCATTGATGGATTTGTCATAAATTATCCCCCAAAAAGCTCAGAACAGCACACACATAATGATCCACACCATACACAATGGCACTGGATGATTTCAGAAAAATAGCAGATACTCAGGAAAAAGAAAAAAAGCTATTTTTCCTACCTAACTTGAATCACGTCATTAATTTCTCTATGAAACAACTGATCACTGAACTCTGACATTTTTCGCCCTCTCTTGTTCAAATTCCTTTCTAAGAGACCAAGTGAGTCATACCCTACAGACCATAAAATTTCCTTAAATGGGATATTTTTATGAATTCAGTGTAATGTGGCTTCCTCTCCCACCTGACTCTAGGAGAACACCCCCTTACCTTAACTCAAGCATTCTTGTCTAATAAAACTCCAAGCCTTTAGACCAAACTTAACTCTTTCAATCAATTCCAAACTAAAGGACCACTAAAACCCACCTATGACCTGCTAGCCTTTGATTTGAGATGCACCACCTCTGTGGCCAAATGAATTTATACCTTCTATGTATCGATTTGTGATTTTACCTGTAATTCCTGTCTCCATGAATGTGTAAAACTAAACTAATCCAGCAGCAGATGCGCTTTCTCAGCAATTCTGCACACGGTGAATCTCCAGTGAATCTCCAATCTCATATTGGCTCAGGAAAAAAAAAAACCTCATTAAATATTTTGGCAAAATTTGAGTTTTCTATCTACAACATTTGCACATTTGGGGTGTAATGTATCTTTTCCTTTTAAGCTCAGATTCTGTAATTCAGGTCTTCTTATAAATATGATACCACAGTTCTATGGGTAGATAATTTGCATTCCTGCCGTCCTACGGAAAGGTGACAAGAGGCAGCCTCCCAGGGTCCCATGTTGGGGCTGCCCCACCTCAACCTGTCTCAAGCGATTGTCCACACCTGAGGAGGAGGGACGCCCAACCCATGTGCCAAGTCAGAACCTAGTGCCAACTCCAAAGGACGCTGACGACGCTTTCTTTAGCCCATGCCAAGCAGCACAGGGACAAGAGAGTCAGCCAGGTGACCTGGAAAAACCTCAAGCTAGTTATCATGTCATCAGCTGAAGTCCCCATTGCACTCACTCCCCTCCCACTGTGGGCTCTCAGAGAGGGCCGAGGGAGGTCTGCATGCACAGTAGACCCCGCGGTTCCTAGGTGGCCTCTGAACCAGGAGGTGGGCGCAATCCAGATAATATAAAACAGAACCCCGGGCCATAACCAAGGCTTATTTTTGTCATGACAAACGGATCTTTTTGTTTTCTTTCTTTCTTGCTTCCTTCCTTCCTTCCTTCCTTCCTTCCTTCCTTCCTTCCTTTCTTTCTTTCTCTTCCTTTCTCTCTATCTTTTTTTTTTTTTTGCAGTTTTTGGGCGGGGCCAGCACCCTACTCCTTTGAGCCACAGGCGCTGCCTATGGATTTGTTTCTTGCTTATGGTAAATGCATCTAGCTTTGTAAACCTGTATCTTGCTCTTACTGTGCAAAAATATCTTTCTCTTCCTCAACAAATTTTGTTTTATACTTGCCCTTCTTTGGGGTGTCTGGTCACTCTTCGGCAAAGCACACCAGGAACTGACAATGTGACAGCTACCTGCACCCCAATAATTCTACTCAGGGATTTGTCCTTTCACCCCAAACTACTATACTTTCAGGACTATTCACCTGTCCTCCATTTTTACCCTTACTCTCTACGTCCTTTTCATTTTTGTTCAAATCATCTATGTAAGGTGAACATATGATTGTGAACCCCCAATGGTGGTTGAAGTATTTCAATGATTTCCTTACTTATAGAATAAGGTTCAAGCATTTTAACAGAACAAACAAGACTCTTTCTCCATTGTCATCATTTCCTCCAAATCAAAATTCACCATGCCATAAACAGTACTTATGACTTTCACATTATTCATTGTGTCTGACCTCAGTATTTTATGTAGCTCATTTTCCCCCTACATATTTATTTTCCACCCCCTCCTGTGTTGACAATATCATGCTGTGTCTCGGGTGAACAAAACTGGACCTGGTCCCTGAAGCAGTGGTTCTGACAGTCTGAAGTGGAAACAGTTATCACTCAAACAATCACATAAATAAATTTACAACTGGGACAAGAGGTATACAAGAGAGGAATCCAGTGATATTTATGTGAATTACAGAAGAGTTTGATCATGTGAGATAATCAAAGAAAACTTTCCAGAGAAAACCTTCAGAGAAATAATCTGAAGGATTTAGATGCTTTCTGTGCAAGGAGAGATGGGGAAGAACAATACATAGAAATAAGACGTACTTTCTTGCAGGTTGATTTCCTTGAGCTTTTTCTTCTGCCTAAGTCATCTTTTTCCCTCATCCACGAGCCCCTTTTCACCTGATACAAACCTGAAATCGCCTAGAAATACCTCTTACTCTGTCCTCATTGAATATGCAACACTCCTCTGTGTTACCCTCCCTCCAGTAGAATTTTGTCCACATTGTATTATTTTATTATTCTATTGGAATGCTTTCAGCATTATTTTATAATTACTTTTTAATGAGTGTGGTGCCCTTTTACTAAAGGCTTTGGGGAATAGAGAGCATCACATTTGTTCTCTCCTCACTCCCATTTTTGTCCTTCAAGCAGAGACAGGAACCAGTCTTCTCTGCCATCTATAAACGCTTTTGTGCTGTTTCATTAGTTTCAGACACAATCCCTGCCACCTTTAAAGAATCTGGTTGTAAGAAGAGAGAGATCATTATCACCTGAAGCCTGAAATGGTGGAATCCTGTAGTTCCCACTTAAATTAAAAGACAGAGAAATGCAGACATACACAGTGTCTTAAGCGCTAGTTGGTAAGGAGGTTGGCAATGAAAGAGTGAGTGTACTTCTTTTATCACAGGTAGATAATACATTAAGCTCCTTGAGTGCATGCTTAAAAGATATTCATTGCTAAAACAAAAGAAAAGAAGAAAGAAAAAAAGAAGCCAGGACTTGGATAAAAATGAGCCAATCTTATTTTCAAAGTAGTACCATACTTTACTAGGACAGAGTTTCAGAATATGTTCTTCAAGTGTATTAAAATGTATGACACTTTATTATGTATCAAATGATATTCATAGTCTCATAACAATTCTTATAATAAACTACAATAAATGCTAAAGTTTAATGTATTTCCTCCTTTCTCTGTAGATGCTGTTCATTCCCATCTATTCTAAGGTGGTATAGACCTTTTAAAAATATTTAGTAGAGACTGTCACTTCATTTCTGAGTCTGAGAAAAGTAAAATGTTTCTTTAGTCCTTTAAACATTAAAGAAGCGATATTAACTAACATGATTTTTTTCCCTTAGAAGAGAGTTCTCAAATTATTAAAACGAAAAACTCTTTCTTCTCTCACCAAACTTAGTCTGCAGACACTGAAGACAATGGGAGGCACGTGGCATCTGTTAACATGACAAAGATATTGATGGAGACTAACTGTTTTCATCCTCCAGACTAAGAATTTTATGGCATTCATTAAGAATCACCTTAGCTGTGTAACTATCTCATATCTATTAAAAATATTAGCAAAAATGCAATTCAAAACTTATGTTTGTAACACCAGGCAAAGAGGAAAAGCAAGTCAGTTACAGGTTCGGCATTCCCTCCATGTAACTGAAAGGTGTGGACTGAGAGTCTCAATGTGAACCAGGACCTTAACCAGGCATCAAAACCCTAGGTGAGGGGTGTCTAACCCGTGGCCCACAGACTGAAAAGGGCCAGCATGTCTATGAATGCAGCCCAACACAAAAATTATAAACTTACTTAAAACATTATGAGGTTGTTTTGTGACTTTTAGAGTGGAAAAAATCAATTGCTTGGTTCTAGAGTGTGAACTTTACAGAGGACAACATCATGTCCCAACAGCATGTAAAATAAACCTATGTGCATTCTTGCTGTCTGCACACATGCCTGGCTTCTGTTTTATGACTTTCCATGTGTTATCTTCCAAATGAACAGTTGAATTGAGACCATCGGACATTGCATGTGCTCATGGGGAAATGGTGAGGCAGGGATTATCAATATGTCAAACTACCATTGCAACATTAGGTGATTAATGTTATTTGGAAGTCAGGTAAGAATTTGTATTTGATTATTAAGGGAAGGTCCACACCTTGGGAGCACTTCACACAGTTTCCACCCTGCTTTACAGTCAGCCCCCCGCCTGGCCCTACATCAGCAGCCAGTATGTGGAAGGGCCCAGACTTGCGATTTTCCTGTCAACTGATTTTCAGAATAAAAATATATAAAGTCCCATATCTATTATAATTGTTTTGATTCCAGCATGGCTTCTACAACATCTCAAAAGAAAATAGGACCCCCTAAAAGAAAAATTACAGATGAAGGAATATGGTTCAATCAAAAATGGACAGATGACTAAGTTTTTGTCAAGGCAACTAGTAAAGCTCTCTGCTTAATTTGTAGGGAATGTTTGCAAGTTTTCATAGATTATAATGGGAAAAGTCATTCTACACAAAAGTATCCTGCCAAATTTGATGCATGTGAAAGTTGTGTCATAAGGACAAGAAACAGAACTCCTGAATGCTCCAACACAACTCTTTTTCCAATGTGGTCCAAAGAAACCAAAAGGTTGGACACCCCTGCCACAGGTAGAGTATTGAAGCCTAAGGAAGGGAGTTTTTAGGTTATTACACAAACAAAGGGAGACATTGCATTATTTTAAACAAAAGAGTGACACTAATTCATTTATGTCTTATAAGATCACTGTAATTTCTTGGGGGATAATGGCCTGGAGAGAGACTATTATGAAAATAAAAATTTCTGTTTGGGACTCGGATTAAAGATGGCAGCTGAGTAACAGCTTCCCTGTAACTGGGCCTGGCGAATCTGGGGAGACAAGACTCCAGACATCTCTGGCCGGTGGGACCTGCCTACAATCATCCCTTTGAGGACACAGAGAGCCAG
>CAUYPK010104794.1:0-11789 GCA_963574355.1 Loris lydekkerianus | reverse complement strand
AAGGAGGACACTTGTACTAGACTATTTATTGCAGCTCATTTTACAATCGCCAAAATGTGGAAACAGCCTAAATGCCCACCAACCCAGGAATGGATTAACAAGCTGTGGTATATGTACACCATGGAATACTATTCAACTATTTAAAAAAATGGAAACTTTACATCCTTCGTATTAACCTGGATGGAAGTGGAAGACATTATTCTTAGTAAAGCATCACAAGAATGGGCAAGTACTCAATTGTGATATGAGGACAATTAATGACAATTAAGGTCATGGTGGGGTTGGGGGAAGGGGAGAGCAGAGAGAGAAAAAAGAAGGGAAGGGTGGGGGAAAAAAAGAACAGAGAGAGGGAAGGAGGGAGGGGGGTGGGGCCTTGGTGTGTGCCACACCTTCTGGGGGCAAGACATGATTGCAAGAGGGACTTTACCTAAAAAATGCAATCAGTGTAACCTGGCTTATTGTACCCTCAAAGAATCCCCAACAATAAAAATAAATAAATAAATAAATAAATAATAAATAGTTTGGTCACTGCATCTAGATTTTTACAGGTAACAGAGATAAGAATTACCAATGTTTTGAAAGAGAAGAGTAATATGTGAGTGCACATTAATATGTCCAAAGCAAATTTAAGATTACAGTGTTGTGCCTAAATACTTTTATTACAACTTTATATTTTAGGTTTATAATCTTTCTGCACAATATTAGCAAAATTGCTTATTTACTTTGTATACAAATAATGAATATATATATGCAGCATGTAAGTACTTTATACACTCTGATGATCATAAAAATAGCAATGTAATTATTAAAATATGAATTATGAGTACAGGCTAAGATTACATGTAGTTTTGGATTTTCCTTAGGATATACCTTACAAGGTTGTTCAAGCAAATTACTGTACTTTGAAGATATGGAAAATTATTCTCTTTGAGATTAAGTCATTAACTAAATCCGAAAATCATGTTTTGTAATATTTTGCATTTTTCTTTAATTATTTTTTAACATTTAAAATATCTGCATGATAGCAAGGTCAACATTACACAAGACACATTCAGAAAATCTATCTTACATCTTCCCCAAACTGTTTTCACCATCCCCTCTATTAACAGATTTTTATTAATATTGAATTTATTTGTCAGTAGAATTATTTGAACTTATAAATAAATACTTGGATACATTTGAATTCCATTGATTTGTTAGATTAAATATTATATTAAAAGTATTTACATTTTGAAGAGATCAAATCATAACAGCATATACAGATTTTCCTTTTTAAAGTTGTTACCGCTGGACATACAATACATAATTTCTCATACATCCCACTATTAAGAAACATTTGGGTTATTTTCAGCCTTTTGCTAATTTAAATAGCTGTGTAATCAATAGCCTTTAGGGTGTGCCATTCTGAATTACTTTTAGAATCAATTCATACAGCTGGGGTTAAAGGTAAACCGGGATGTAATTTTATTGTATACAGCCAAATTCATGTCTTGAAGTGTGACAGTTTGTATTATCAGCTATAAAACAGAAACATACTGTTTCCTATTTATTTTCAAGAGAGTATATCCTCAAAATAATTCAATGGTTAGATATAGCATTTTATGTAACATTAATTTGAATATTACTAATTATAGATAGAAACAATTTCTGTATTTTTTTCTATCTCTGATATATTTACTATAAGTGATTATTTTTTCCATATAATTTTCCATATAATTTTTAGAAGTTTTTAATATATTTAGTACATTAACAGTTGGTTATATAATTGTAATCTTACCCCTGTATTTAATTTAATTTTAGGTTTATTATTTTGTATTTTTACTTGTAATTTTAAAGTTTTTTTCAGTCATGTGTATTAATCTTTTGCATTATTACTCAAGTATTTGAGCCTTCTCTAAAGAATATTTCTTGGGCAGCACCTGTTGCTCAAAGGAGTAAAGTAGGGAACTGGCCCTGTATACCGGAGGTGGTGGTGGTGGTTTCAAATCCAGACCTGGCCAAAAACTGCAAAAAAAAAAAAAATTCTCTGTAGCTTTTTTTTAAGGGAAATAACCTCAATTATTCTAGTCATTATAAATAGATTCTTTCATCTGTAAATCTCTGATCACATATAAATTATCTATTTTCTTATATTTAGCCTTAAACCTGATGATTCATTTCTGACTGATTTATTTGGTACCTTTTCATATATAAAATATTTAAATGTACCTTATTGTATTTTTTACTTTCTATTCTTATTAATTTTATCTGTCTATTCATAAATCAATGATACCACTCTGATTAAAAGGATTTTATAAAATATTTTAATATCTGTAACAGTAAGATTTTTCACTTTTTCAAGTCTATGTTATTATTTTTCAGAAATGTTTTATACTTTTCATATAAACTTTGAATAATTCTTGTTATGTTTTTCATACATACCTATTTTCAAGTGCTCGTTGGGTAAGTCTGATTTACAGGCCACATTGAGACACTTTTAAACACCTGTGTGCTGTGTTTTTGTAGGGTTTGTGCTTGATATTAACATGTGTAATAAATCTTAATTCCAATTTGAGATAGAAGTGTAAAATTAGTTGGATATTAAAAAAAACTAATACAAAGAAGCTGACGTTTTCATAAAACATAAACTAGAGAAATGAGACATCTACTTTGGCAGTATGGTAAACTACAGGTTGATAAAAGCCATAAATACATATGCACACAAGCAGTCCCTGGGTTATGGATAGCCCAACTGTGGCATTCTGTACTTAGAACAGGCTCCTGAGGCTCTCCGTCAGGATCACTTATAATTAAATAATTGAGTTAATAATTTGACAATCAGTTTCTTCTGTGCACGTAAGCAAACCCGCCTGGTGTAGGTGGTTTCTTGTCTCAGCGTCTGTACTTGGGTGGGTGGCTAGACTCTTTGCTGATATGGTCTCAGACTCAGCATTGCTTTCCTCCTAACTTTTTTCCCCCCAATCTTGTGAGTCTATCTTTACCCTTCTGATCATGGCCTGAAAGTGAAAATCCACTATAAGTCTGGGTGAGCCTGCAGCAAAGGGAAAGATGATTACAGTGGAAATAAAAGTGGAATTAATTTCAGTGTTTGGGGGAAAGGCCAGATGCTACCATTCCTCGAGAGGCATTCAGCTTTAGTCACTTGACTATTGGAACAGTTATAAAGGATGAAGTGAGGACAACATAACATGTGAAAGCCAGTGCTACAATAAAACATCAGTTATTACTAAGGAGCACAGGGGATTAATCATGGAAATGGAAAAATTATTACTGATTGTGTTAGAATATCAAAATCAACATAGCATCTCTGTCAGCACAGCATTGACACAGTGTCAGCTGAGTGTTAACCTTTAATACTCTTTTTGGGTATTTCTCCTATCTCTTATCTGAACTCTTTATTATGAGGTTGTTTTTATGTTCTGTTTGTTTGAATTTGCAGAAAGAGTACAATAGTTTCTGAAACTAATTATTATAGTACAGGGGTATTATTATTATTACAGTATGATACTTTATTATTATTGTCACATATAAGCCATTATGCTACTGTTACTATTACTATATATGCATTATTCATCAGGGATCTAAGTTGCACCCAAATCCAACCTATAGACATTAGACATTCTTAAGAACATATCTCATCCATAACTACAGGACTGCATATATATAATGTGTTATGTATATACATATGTTTAATATATATGTATGAAATAGTACATACACACACATACACACATGAGAGAACCTAAAAAAGTTAAGGAAAATGGAATTTTAAAAAGTAAGAATACAAATTTTATTTCTAAACAAAAACTCCAATAAGTTAACTTTAATTTTTTAGTTAATATTATGTAAGCTGAAGCAAGTGTTATATCTAGCATGTTGGCAATTTTTTCTGTTAATCATCAGTCCTTTTCAATTAGGGCATGAACAATATTATTTTTTTCCTCAAAAATTGATGTGGATGGTCTGCCACCATGAAATTCATCTTCAGAATTGTCTCATTCCTTCTTAAAATGAGTTATACATTTTTAAACTGCTGATTTTTTGGGGGGGGGTGTTGTCCCCATAAACTTTTCATAAAGCATTAATGATTTCACCATTCTTCCAACCAAGCTTTGCCATAATTTTGTTGTTTATTCTTCCTTTAATTTTAGCATAACTCATGTTGCTTTGAAAGGGGCTCTTTCTAAACTAAAACTACATACTGTTCAGACACGTTATTACAAGTTTGTTTTAGAGGAAACATTTTTGAAAAACATGCATACTTTTTTATAATATACATTTTCATAAACTTTTTGAAGACCTTGTATATATGTGTGTGTGTAATATTAGGGTTGTGGAATCCATAAACTAGGGGGAACAAAACCTAGAGGGTTAAATAAACAAGAGCAAGGTATCTGCTAATTTGTGTTGGCCTAGAAGTTGTGTTTTAATGGGTTGGCCCCTGTGGACAACGGAACAGGAGTCAAAGCGAAGGGCCAAAATAAAAGAACAAATTGATTTGCAGATCTCTCATGAAACTGGAATGCTTGAAAGACAAAATTCTCAGTGAGAGGAATAACAACATCCCATTGGGGAAGGCAGTGATATACAAACATACCTTGACCTTGGCTGCAGCTGTCAAGTTTCTCCTAGGAGCTCCTAACTCCCTAGCCACATCTGTCTTCATCTATTTTAGCTATGATATGTACCCCATATGCTAGGGTGTCCTAAACGTCTCCTTTAAAGTTTCCATACATAGGGAAAATGGGAAATTGTAGCTAAACATATCTTTATTTATAAAATACTCACTATAAAATCTTACAAAGAAGTGGCCAACATTTAGAGAATATTTTGTAAAATTTTGTAATGAATACTTTGTAACTAAAGGTACATTTAGCTACAATTTCCCATTTTCCCTAAGTATGGAAACTTTAATGATATCCTTTAAGACACCCTGTACTTTCTGGCTCTAAGAAAAATTATCTGGTTTAGTATGTAGGTCTGCATACCCAGACACCAGAGTCCCTGCTCTTCAAATCAAAGCAAAACCCTGCTCTTCAGATATATTTATTTCATAGGAAAACTTTAATATATTCTCTCAGACTGTGGACCCCAATTCCCAAGCCATGGATGATAGGATAGATAGAAGTCTGTGGTCTGTTAGGAACCCAGCTGTAAGACAGTACTGCCTGAGCTCTGCCTCCTGGCCCAACTCCCCATTCCCACCCTTTGTGGAGTAATTGTCTTCCATGAAACCTGCTCCTGATGCCAAAACTATTGGACACCACTGCTAAGGTAATGTTCTCAGGGTAAAAGCCCTCCCCCCAGCTCCTGTCTCCCTCTCTCAAACACACACACACACACACACACACACACACACACACACACACGTGAGAATACTTGAAGGAGTCAGCAGAGAAAAATTCTTACGGAAAGCAGATCTGCAAAGAAAGAAAACACTAGAATTACAAATGCAGGGTATAATATGAATTTATTTAATAATGTTACATAATTAAAGGGGAAAATGAAACTGTAAATGAAAAGGCAAACAGATTAACAGTAGACTTCTTACTGGTAATAAGAGAGAGGGAAGAATACAGGGAAATACTTTTTTTTTTTTAAATCTTAAAGGAGGAAAGAAAAACACTGTCAAAATATTGTTGTGTTTCTTGAAATGAGAATGAAGTAAGACTTTAAACAATGGAAACAACATATAGTAACTTTATTATCTACAGTCCTTCTCTAAAGTAACATTGAAAAGAAGATAAAAAATTATCCTAGAGATTATTGAAATACAGAAAACATGATTTTTGAAATGGTACTATAAGGTTAAATATTAATAAATAAATTGTATTCTGTACAATAAGAAAATAAATAAAATATGAGAAAAATATTGCTATGATTTGATGTATGGAAGAATTTCATTATGATGTGCTAGTAGTAAAAAAAAAAAAAAAAAAGCTTTCAAATTACATTTAAATTAGTACCCTTTGTTCCTAAGTACCACAAAGACAATGAAAAGAGAAGCTGCAGTGACAAATACTTGTAATGTATAAGACTGCAAAATAATCGTTAATCAGATTACATATAAACACTTCTATGTATCAATAAAATATAACTACTCACTTAAAAAATAGGCAAAAAATTATGAACATGTAGGTATTTCACATAAGGTAAAGTGTTCATTAGTATCAGGGAAATACAAATTAAGATCACAATTACTTAATCATTCACAGCCCAACTTAAAACCTTGGCTACATCAAGTTTTGTTAAATCTTTGTCACAGTAGCATGTGATAAAGATTTCCTTGATGACACAAATGTTCCAGCTGTTTTGAACAATACCAGTTTGGTTCCACAGTTCCACGTGTGGTTATTGAATCCTTGCAATGTGACTAGACAAATAAGATTAAGGAAATAATTTATTTTTATTTTTTTAGATAGAGTCTCATTCTGTTGCCCAGGCTGGAGTACATGGCACATGGTGTCAACCCAGCTCACAGCAACCTCAAACCCCTGAGTTCAAGTGATCCTTCTGCTTCAGCCTTCTGAGAAGCTGGGACTACACATGCCCAACAATACCCAGATAACTTTTCTATTTTTAGTAGAGATGGGCTATTGCCTTTACTCAATCTGGTCTCAAACTTCTAAGCTGAAGTGATTCCCCCTCCCTGGCTTCCCAGAGTGCCAGGATTATAGGTAGGAGCCATTACATCTGACCATATGTGTTACAAAATTAAAGAAAGACAGAGAATTTAATCTTTCCCTATTTACTTGTTTCTATGATCAAAAGAAATCATATGGTGATATATTTGTTCTAACTTCTTTTATCACTGTTATATTATTCTATAATTCAGCTTAAATGCTGCCCTAACTAACAGAAAACTGGATTTAATATAGCATTATTTTTAGCTAATAAGATTTTCCTTATTACCATATGATATAGGATGAAGAAGCAATGTTTTAGCAAGTAACTGTTTTTCAGCAGTTACATTAAGCTCTGAGGGTCCAAAGATGAATAAATGAATATTCCTTAAGAAGACCACAGTTTAGCATCAAGGAAAACACCCTGGTGTCAAGGCAGATTTGTTTTTAATAATACAAAACACTTCTCTCCTTCTAGCCCCAATAAATTCACTAAAAGAAAAGCTGTCTTCATTAAAAATATCAATGTTTACATAATTCCTCATTAATGTTTTGCAAATAATGGAGAAAATTAATGGTGTGTTTTTCTGCATATTTCCATTGTGTATGATAATCACAAACCCAAAGCAAACAAAAATAAACAAACAAAAGCAGTCAGTATGAACCGTGGGAATGAAATCCGTCTACAGTTTGATAGCACTAGTTTCCCTGCAGTCTTTCTGCATGTACTATAATATATTTATGGAAAGCAGTTGTGATAACGCCAACAAAAATTTTCCATCTTGCTGCATGCTTAATTTCATCTAACTTTATGGCAATGTTCTGAAACACAGAGCGACCGCGTTCTGTCTAAGCCATTTGTCTCTGTTTCTCTTTGTAGAATGCCAACAGATTTGTTTAAACCAAAACAGAATGCATAAACAATCACATTATCTTTAAGCTAACCATACGATCTAAATCCAGAACTTATTTTTGTAATATGCTGAAATTCAGTAACCCAAATTATGATTCTGCTGTGACTTCTTTTTTTGCTTGTTTATTCTCTAGGTGAAGAACGTTTGCTCATTTATTATTCAGATCGCTTTCCTGCTTATCGTTTTTGTTTTATAGATCGCAGTATGCAAATATCCACATTATTGAAAGTAGGGATATTTCAGGGCAATGGTAGGTGAAATACAACGTTTTATCTGGTTTTTTGAATATCAGTCTTTAAATTATAATTTTGAGAACACTTGTAAAATTCTTTCCACTTAGGGGGGTAACATCAAATTATTTACTGCAACATTTGTTTGAGTTGAACCTTTTTCACACTTAATGTGCAGATAAGCAGCTTCAGGATCACCTTGTGATCCTGAAATGCAGAATCTTAGACCCCTCTGTAAAGCAAAATCAGAATGTGCATTTAACAAGATCCTAAAGGAATTGAGGAGGATCGCTTGAGCCTCCTACAATAGTTTGAGATTGTAGTGAGCTATGATGACACCACTGCATTCGAGCATTTGAGCTAGGGTGACAGAGTGAGAGACTCTGTCTCAAAAAAAAAAAAAAAAAAAAAAAAAAAAAAAAAATATATATATATATATATATATATCTTAGAAGAAACAGATATATCTAAGTAAAATCAATGCCAAATTTAGCTTTAAGATGTTTAGCTTCAAAGACAAAAGAAAATCTGCTAGTTAGACAAATTTACTGCAAAGATAAGATCAAAACACACTATTTGCTAATAAAAAGTAGATTATTCTTTGTACAAACTGCACATAGAAATTTCTCTGCTGTGTAATAAACGATATTTTCAAATTATTCTTAAAAGAGACACTGATAGAAATGAGGTCCCTGAGACTATATTTTTTATATAAGGCACTTAATATCAATTGGCAATATCACGTAGAATTACATTTTGGGTAAACTGTTCTGTTAGTGGGCCAGGGAGACTTGAATAAACCAGCTTTCACTCATTTAACTGCAGCCAATGAGTAAATAAATTTCAGCTACAGAATATTTTATGAAATACACTTTTTCTAAATATTGTTCCATATTATTATTGTATTTTTGTCATTTCAAGTACAACTGGTGCTTATGAAGGTTTTGTTTGTATACTGGCTCACTCAGTTCCTGAGGGCTATGGAGGAGATTTTCCTTACAGCAAATCTTGTTATACAACCCAGAGGAGGCAACATAAACATAAGATAAGTACTCTCTGTAGTCCTCTGAATCCATTGCTGCTATAGTATAATTGCAAGATTATATTATTTTCCTGTAAAGACAGAATCTGCCCCATCTAAGCATAATATAGTGTAGGTCTCATTTCATATGCATTTTAAAAATATTGATAAAAGAGTTGCAGGACACGTAAAGAAGCTTGGAGTTAAATAGAACATATGTTTTCAGCTTTTGCAGTTGAACACCAAATGAAAACCAGAAAAGGAAAACATATTCTCCTTGGTTTACAAAATTAACTTTCATTCTCGTTCATTCTAGATAAGAAGTACTGCTCACTGGCTGGGGGACCGCCAGACTCAGCTGGAAACCGTGTGTCTTTTCAGTGGGGACCCGGCATAGCAAGTTTCCAAGTGCCATGCTGGAGGCAGAGAGGAAGAACACGGGCAGGCAGAGAGAATCATACATCATAGGCTTCTGCTGTAAATGGTCAGTCAGTGCTACGTCCGCCCACTTCACTGGCCAAAGCATGTCATATGGCCAAGCCTAAAGTCACCGAGACAGGTGTTCATACTTGTGTCCAGAATGAACTACAAGTTGGAAAAATATTCTACATGATATAACAGAGAAAAATGTTTTCTATTAGAAGGAATGATAGCCCAGAGCGAAGACTAACTGGGGAATCAGGGTTTGAATCCAGATCAATCAATTTCTGTGTTTCTGCTAATGTGATTCAAGATATCTGAAGCTTAGATTTGCCTCTGTAAAATGAGAAGGACATCCATCCTCATGACTATTGATGATGACAATAAATTACTGACTTTGCTTTCCTTCTTACCTCTTCATCTGACAGTAATTAGAAGGTCCAAGCCTCAGTTCCTTTTATTCTCGTTTGCAATAAATGAAAATAAGGTTTTTCTCAAAGGTGGGCCAAACTGTAAAAGGACAGTATTCTCTGTGAGTATTTATGATGTTTATTTTTTTCAGTCATGCTAATCGCGCTTTTTGATTTGTACTATTACTGAAAGTTAGCTAGTCAATGTGCATTTCTCCAATGTAAATGAGTGATTTTTAAAGAACCAGTTGGAAAGTGTGGGATTTTTATATTTAAAAAAATAAAAACTGACAGAATCTCCTTAATTATAATACTTTTTAAAGTGTTACAAATATATGTCTTGGCTTTCAAATATTCAATTTTAAATTTCCTAATATGTTAATATCCTTAGATCTCCTTGGGCCATATTGACAAATAATAATGGAGATTTCCAAAAGAGTTCCAAAATATGCTTTTCAATGTTCGTCTTTAAAAATTTTTCAATCTCTCATTAGGATGCCACATTTATACTGAGGACCAGTTGTAAGTTTTACCTTTTTTTAATGTTGCATTGCATTTTCATCATTTATTCTCTATAATCTTGGCTGACCAAAGTAATGCCTCATTTACTTTTCCTAATCCATTTCTTTTGGTTGCATTGTTAGTATTTTCTTAAATCCATGGTTATATTTAGATATTTTATGCTAATTGAAAGTTGATAATGTTTAATTAAAAACTAGATAACATAATCTGTGACTCTACTCAACATCGATATATAAAATGCAATATGCCAAATATAAATTTCAATATGCTTTGAAAGCAAAATAAAAACTGGAAGCTTCACTGCAAGCTCCTTGTCTTTGTAGAAATATTAATTATTACTTAGGATACTGAGGTTTGTCAGACATAGAGATAAGAAAAATGCTAGTGTTATATGCATATTAAATATTAGTAAAGTTTAATTTTAAAGTTTTAATTTTAATTAAGTACATATAAGCAGATGTTCTAAATTTACAGTTTCTATTTAGTATTGCATTATGTTCCTTTATGGTGTAAACACCCACAGAGGAGATTAGTAACTAAAGTCCAAATGTGAACAGCTATAAAAACAGAACAGAATAAAACAAAATAAAACAAAGACAGTCAACAGTGGGAAGATGACCTAGAGATGGGTTTCATTCCTAATCCTTGTAGGCAGCATACTTGGACTCAGTCTCTTATTGCACAAGAATTTTATGGATATGTTTACTTTTAAATTGTCAGGTGGTTTACTACACACCTATCTTGATAGTTAGGTCAATCTGTGTCCTAATCTGTTCTGACTGCTATAACAAAATACTGTAAGCTGTGTAGCTTATAAACAGGATAAATTTATTTCTCACAGTTCTGAAAGCTGTGAAGTCCAAGATCAGAGTGCCCGATTCAGCATCTGGTAAGGACTAACTCTCTGGTTCCCAGGTCATGCCTTCTAGCTGTGTCCTGTCATGGTAGAAGGGGCCAGTATACATCCATGATGTATTTTAGAAGGGCTTCAATCCCATACATGACCAAATCATTGTCCATTAGACTCTACTTCCTGATAGCATGGCCTTGGGGGTTAAATTTCAATATATGAATTTGGGGGACCCCCAGTCAGGCAATAGCATTTAGCAGCTCTTTAAAATACTCAGCAACTTTCTATCTCAAGACCACTCTTTTCTATTTTTGTATAACCTCTTTGAGATAAAATTCATACTCATAAAAGACATCTTTTAAAATGTATAATTCAGTAATTTTTTAAATTATATTCACAAAATATACAGACATCACCACTATGTCCTTTAGAACATTTTCATCACTCCCAAATGGAAGCCCATACTCATTAGCACCACTCCATGTTCTCGACTTCCTCAATCCCTGGCCATCTTTAATCTATTTTCTCTGTATCACTTTAAACATTCTTTTTAAAAATTTTTTTTTATTGTTAAATCATAGCTGTGTACATTAGTGCAATCGCCTGTACCCATTCTAAGATGCATGATAGATGTGGCCCCACCCATTACCCTCCTTCAACCAAAACCTCCCCCCTCCCTTCCCCTTCCTTGGCCCTTTCCCCATAGTCTTGTGCTAAAGTTGGGTTATAGCCTTCATGTGAAAGCTATAATTTAGCTTCATAGTAGGGCTGAGTACATTGGATACTTTTTCTTCCATTC
>CAUYPK010104793.1:0-12298 GCA_963574355.1 Loris lydekkerianus | reverse complement strand
ACGTTTATTCCATGATGATCTGAGAAGATGCAAGGAATCATTTCTATTTTTTTAAATTTGCTGAGGTTAGATTTGTGGCCTAGGATGTGGTCTAGGAGGTGTTCCAAGGGCTGATGAGAAGAATGTGTATTCAGTTTTGTTAGGATGAAATGCTCTGTAGATGTCTGTTAAATCCAGATATTGAATGCTTAAGTTTAAATATAAAATTTCTTTGCTTAGTTTCTTTTTGGAGGATCTATCCAGCACTGCTAAAGGGGTGTTAAAATCTCCAACTACTATGGAACTGGAGGAAATCAAGTTGCTCATGTCTGTTAGAGTTTCTCTTATAAGTTGAGGTACATTCTGATTGGGTGCATAAATATTAATAATTGAAATCTCATCATATTGAGTATTACCTTTAACACATATGAAGTGTCCATCCTTATCCTTCCTTATTTTGGTTGGTTTAAAGCTTATTGCATCTGCAAATAGGATTGTAATGCCTGCTTTTTTCTGCTTTCCATTTGCCTGGAATACAGATGACCATCCCTTCACTTTGAGTCTATATTTAACTTTTAAGGTAAGATGAGATTCTTGTATACAGCAGATATCTGGCTTGAGGTTTTGTATCTAGTCAGCCAATTTGTGCCTCTTTAGAGGACAATTTAAACCATTCACATTAGTTGAGAATATTGATAAGCCTTTTGATAGTACGGTGGACATTTTTAATCCTTTTGCGACTGTGGAAGTTGGAATTTGATCAAAAGTTTCTGGGTGAGTTTTCTTTCGTGGTAGAGGATTACACTGGTCTTTATGGAGGATAGGTCTGAGAATATCCTGGAGAGCTGGTTTAGTTATGGCAAATTTCTTCAACATGTGAATGTCATTGAAGTATTTAATTTCTCCATTATAAATGAAACTCAGTTTAGCTGGATACAGGATCTTGGGTTGAAATTTATTTTGTTTTAGGAGATTAAAAGTCAATGACCATCCTCTTCTAGCTTGAAAGATTTCAGCAGAGAGATCTGCAGGTATTCTAATATTCTTCCCCTTGTAGGTTATGGCTTTCTTTCATTTGGCTGCTTTCAGAATTTTCTCCTTCATATTAACTTTAGTGAAATTGATTATGATGTGTCGGGGGGATGTCTTATTCGGGTTGAGTCATGCTGGAGTTCTGAAACTGTCTGCTATCTGAATTTCAGAATCTCTTAGCATGTCTGGAAAGTTCTCTTTCATAATCTCATGAAGAAGAGACTCCGTGCCTTTTGAAGCCACTTCATCACTTTCTGGGATCCCTATAAGATGAATATTGGTTTTCTTTGAATTATCCCAGAGCTCTCTGAGAGAGTGATCTGTTTTTGCCCTCCATTTCTCTTCCTCTTTGAGAGTTTGGGAGCGTTCAAAAGCTTTGTCTTCAATGTCTGAAATCCTTTCTTCTGCTTGCTCCATTCTGTTACTGAGGGATTCTACTGTGTTTGTCAGGTCTTTGAGGGCTGCAACTTCTTGTCTCAATGTGTCAAAATCTTTGGTCATTTGGTCTTTGAATTCGTTGAATTCTTGAGACATCTTTGGATTACTGCTTCAAATTCTAATTTCATCTTATTTGCTATCCAGATTCTGAGTTCTATTTCTGACATCTCAGCTATTTGTTTGTACATGGAATCTTGTGCTGTGTCTGCCTCATTGTTCCTTGTGGGAGTTGATCTACTCTGATTATTCATATTGCCAGAGTTTTTCTGTTGATTTTGCCTCGTGATTGTTTTCCTCCATTACCTCTGGCTGTCCTCAGAGTTGGGGAGGTGTCTCTCCAAGATTAGAGCCCTGCGGGATCACTCTATTGTTGCTGAATTTTTGTAGGGAGTGACCCTGTGTAGCTCCTCTGGGGCTGCCCCAGCCAGGGAGTTCTGGTTGTGGGAGCAGCTCTGGAGTGTGACACACCCCATTCCAGCAACAGGGTGGAGGGTGGTGCACACAGTTCTGTGAGTGCCTCGCGCCCAGTGACTTTGGCACAGAGAGCCCAAGGCTCCAGCAGTCTCTGGCCAGGAGAAGGGCTCTGCGCAGAGGCAGGGAGGGCTCCAGAGGGCATGCGGCTACCAGAGTCTCTGGCCAGACGAGCGGGCTCGTGTGGAGCCAGAGAGGGTACAGGAGTTCTTGGCGATGGTGTGCAGATTCCTGGTGGGTGCGGGTTGTGGGTCGCAGTGTCCTGTGGCCACTGGTGAGTCTCTGGTCGGGGTGGGAACATGGAGGTCCCGGTGAGCACCAGTTGCGGGTTGCGGTGCAGCTTGGCTGCCGGTGAATCCCTCTCCTCTAAAGTTTTCTACTTTTTTTTTCATGTATACATTTGCTTGCAATCCCTGGCAAGTTCTAGGAGTCCTTAAAGAATGTGCTCAAGAGCTCAGAATGACTTTATCACATGCCTTAACTAGCTTCCTCAAAGAGTATTCAAGGTAATACCTAATAGATCTATTAGTTATATTTTTGTTTTTAAGAATATTATAAGTTTTATGTTTACTTACCTGCACTTCTCCAAAAGCCAAATCTTCAGGAGATCTGGGCTCTGAATCCCAGGGGTTAGGAGGATTCAGCTCTAGAAGTGAAAGTCCTTTGTATTCATCCATTTCGACAACTGAAACCAAATGGGAACAAATTTAGATTAATAACAAAAATGTCTTTCAAAAGCATCACTGAAATAGCAATATGAGGTCCAGGTACACAGAGTGCCACATATCAAAGGAAAATTAAAACACAGTGCTTTAGTCACTTAGGTCAAGCTTGATATGACATCTGCTGAGATGACGGCTTAAGATGAACAATCCATTTCCTTGTTCATATTACACTTGAAGAACCCATGAACTTTCAGTCATGTCAGGGATAAACACACACGCATACACACAACTTCACTATAACTAAATGAATGATAGAGATAGTTTGAGATACAATGGCAATGTACAGGAAGGAGTACCTGGTCTGCTTGTAAGAGTTAAAACAAAGTGCAAATAGCAAGCAATCTTCCAGGTGGGCTAGAAAGATGATATATTTGGAAGAAACAAAAAATATGATGCTGTGAGGCAAAAGGGATGAGAACACAGAATGTGCAAGATATAGAGCCATGGGAAAATTTGGTATTCACAAGGTAGCTCGTGATTCATGACCAAGGAAAATGGTATTTAATTCAAGCAGGATCAGTCAGCCAGAGGAGGTCACAAAGGGCCCTAGATGCCATACAAAGAGGTTTGGATTTTATTGTGTGATAATAAGGCACAATGAAGGATTTTAAGCACTCCTATGGCCTGCAGAAAGTCCATTCTCTCCTTCTTCCTTACTATTAGCATTCTAATTTTATTAGGGGTGATGTGCCTGTGACAGATAATTGTTTCCCAGGTCCCTTGCAACTATGAGTGGCCATAGACTTAGCTCTGGTATATAGTACACATGATTCTGATCATTCTGGCTGGTAAGATGCAAGCAGAAGCCTCTGAGTGGGATTTCTAGGATCACTAGTATTTTCCTAACAAAGAGGGATAAACTCAAGGGACTTGCACCATTTTTCATTTAACTTCCCCCCTCTCGTTTGGATCTTGGTTGCCATGCCTGGAGAAACAAGAGCTATTTTAGGACCCAAGGGAAAAGAGTCATGTACTAAGGATGACAGAGCTGGAAGACAGAAGAAACCTGGCTCCTCAATGAACCATAGAACAGCCATACTTCCTAGGACTACCTGCTCTCCAACTTCTTGTGATGTAAGGAAAAGGATCCTCTATATGATTAAGCCTTTGTTACTTGGGTTTCTGTTACATGCAGCCAAAAGCAATCCCTAACTGACGGAGCAAGAGAGTAAGTAAATCAGAACTTAATTTTAGAAAGATCACTATAAGAGACATGGGAAAGATCAACTGGAGGGAGGCAAGACCCTATTTAAGAGCTCTTGCCAACATTGGAAGGTTGTCAGCAAAGTGCAGGTGGGCTTGAGCTTGGGAGATAGATACCTTGTTTAGAACCCTCACCGCCTACTTAATAGCTGGGTGAGGTTGGCCAAGTTACTTAATTTCCCCATTCTTCATGTTTTTATCTTTAATCTTCCCTATATTCAAGGATAGTTAATCCTAACAAATGCCAGCCATTGTATTAGTCACTAAATGAAAGCTGTGTTCTCCCCTCAGCATTCAAAGCCATGTACTTACCCCTGTCCTTATAGCTATACACTTCCTCAGCTTCCTTAAAGTATACATAGATATACATTTATTGAGTGTCCATTATGTACTAGGCACTCTTCCACAAGCTGGTGTTTTGATGATGGAAAAAAACAGTTATATTCTTTGTCCTTGGTGCTGGTTCACAGTAGTCTGCGGACAGTGACAACATGGTTCTAGTGACATTGCATAGGTAGGCTCAGAAAACCACATTGGCAAAGAGAGGGAACACTTAAAGTATACTTTTAAAGTTTTCTCTACCCAATTAATAATTAATATTACTTACATACACTTTGAGACAACTGCCCATGGAAGAAACTAAAGTGAAAATTACCCTTAAATGAAAAAATGATTGCAATTTAGAATTTTTCCCAATAGTGAACAAAGACTTATATATGCCAGTCAAACTTCAATTTGCTAAGTCATCTTGAGGAAGCACGACAAGGAAATAGTTGAAAATTTAAATATTTACCCCCCCTGAAGTCTTCTTATCTCCCTAGCTTCCTCCTCATGACTATATACTTTCATTTCTCTCATTGCCCCTGACAAACTGATGACTCATTTAGAAGATCTGCCTAAAAGCTCTCCTGGTTATCACCACTGCTCAGACCCTGGCTTCACTGGGGACTCGGATGTCACCTGATTAGTGAGGGCTCCCTGACCACGTTATCTCAAATAATTCTTTTTGGCCCATAATTTTCCTGTCCTTCGCCAGCCTTCTACTCCTTATTTTTCTTCCCAGCCCTTATTATCACTAGAAATATTACATGTTATGTATGATATATAAAATATCGTATGTTATATATTATATATATAAAGTATGTGTTTTGTTCACTATAGGATCAATAGTGTGCTGAGAACACTGTCTGGTTCACAGTACAATTGACTAGATGTTTGCGGAGTTAATTGATTAACGTCTCCCAAGACTGTCTTGGAGCTGTACAGGTGCACCTCTCAACCTAAGTGCTGTCCCTGCCCAGACTTGGCATCTTAACGTAGAAAATTTAAACACAGAATTATCTCAGTATAAGTTAAAAATAAAATGTATTACTCCTTCTTCATTCTTAAAAGTTCACTTTACAAACTAGACATGATTACACCAGGTAACTTCCACTGGCCCCCGCACACTCACGCTCCTCTACTTTTCTCTCACCTTGTCTATCTGCTCTCTGTTTCAGGAGGATGACCTTTACAGACCACATTAAAGGGCTTCCTTTTCTTCTGCCTTTGAGGTGGGTTTGGCCATTGGGAAAGCCCAGCGTGAACCAAAGAGAGAGTTCCGTGAGAGTGAGCTGTGTATTCCTCTGGAGTCACTGACCCAGCTGTGATATGGGCACTGACAGATGTCACTGTCCCTCCCACGGAAGGCAATCCTTTACAACTCTTTCTTCTTCCTGATTATGGAAACTGCTTCCTCTCCTCCTCCCTTTAGGCTTGAAAATGTACAATATTGCTGCTGTCAACTCCAGGTTACTGCACCTTCCACAGTGGTTCGCCCACATTCACATCTCATAAAATGTCCTCTTATCCTCCTCAAATTATCCTAACTTCAGAGTGCCATCTGATTTATGTGTGTATGAACCTAACTAATACATTAATAGAAAATAACTGTCCTTAAGATCTGCTCTCATATCAAATGTCAAACATTCTTATCACATACCAAAAACATGACCCTGTAAGGTGATGGATGTGTTCCAGAGTTGTGGTAATACACCTCAGCTTGTATATATTAAATAGGTTGATTGTTCCCTAAAGGTTTGAATTATAATTCTTCAACTTTACTGAAGTACAAAAGCAATATGCATTCAGTAGAAAGTGCTCTTCAAATTTTGCATTTTGATCTTTTCCTGGGCTAGCGACATGCCATAAGATATTCTCCCATGATGCAGGGCAGCAGCAAGGAGCTGCAGCTCCCGGCCAGCACGAGGGTAAGCAACCGACGCTCTGCAGTGCACTATGCTACCAGGTGACTTTGCCCAGCTGCAGGTCAATGTAAATGAGCACATTTAGGTTCGTATATGCTGAACTATGATGTTCAGTAGGGTAGGTATATTAAATGCATTTTGACTGACTTATAACAAGTTTATCAGGACTTAATCCCTTTGCAGGTTATGGAGCATCTGCATACAATTTTTATTTATCAATTATATCTCAATAAGGCTGGGGTGAGGGAAAATAGCTATGCTGAAGCCCCAAATTCCTAAAAGTGATTGATTACCTTTTGGGGTGTGTGTGAATGCAGCAATGTATGATATAATCAAGGAAAGGGACATAAAGATCTCCTGTTGTTAATGTTTTAAGTCTTAAGCTCAGCGCTGTGTACGTGGTAATCACTTTATTTTAAATACTTTTAAAATATTGCTCAAGAAATGTAATAAAAACAGTATTTTTCTTAATACTAGCTATCGGCTTATTTCATGGTGAAACACACATGGCTTTCTTAATCAGATCAGGAATACACAAAGAATTTTTGATGTAGCCATTATTATTTAATTATGTTCCTGAAAATGCAAATGGTATAATAAAGATACATATTATTATTTATAGTCTGTATAATTGCTACAAATTAGTGTTGTAAAAAAATGCTAGCTTTGTAAATGTCTGAGTTGTAATCCTAATTCTGCTGCTACGTTTGCTAATAGCAGCAAACGTAGCTTTTTAGAAGTATCCTAAGCCTTTGTTTTCTGATCTGCAAAATAGAATTATGATACATATACTTCACAGAGTTGTGGGGATTAAAGGAGATAATATAATCTAAAGCAGTGGTTCTTAACCTGCGGGTCGCAACTCCTTTGTAACAATGAATATACATGGCGGCATTAGGAAGGTTGCAAACCACTGTTCTAAAGTATGTAGCTCATGTCTGGTAGGAAGAAGATGTTTAATAAATGATAGCATTATTAGGTAATTATTTTATACTTAATGGAATGAATAGTATTAAAAAGAAAATTCATTATAGGGCAAATAAACCAATCAATATACCAGCAAAGCTCAGTGAGAAAATACAATGGTATTATGAGAAATCCTCAGAAAACTCTCATACTGAGACCTCCTCATAAGGATTTTCCTTCTTCATAATTTTTCTCTCTCAAGAGATGCAGAAAAAAATAAGAGTCTGTAACTCTTCACTTAATTCTAACCAAAAGGCTGAGAAGGTATCATAACTCTTAATTATTGTTGTGAAGCAATTACCACAAAGATTTCCATGTCCCTTGCACGAAGTTAGCTTGCCAGTAAAGAAGGATATAACATCTGTCAATTCTCTGCCCTAATAAATAAAGTAATGAGAATGTGGTATCTTTATTTTGATACCACAAATGACCTGATAAAATCTAGGTCATTTAGGTTGTAAAAGTTAATATTTATCTAGAAAAACCAACAAATCATATTCCTGGGAATGTTTTTAAAGGAGAATAATGAAAGAGAATTGGAAAAAAATACCAAAAAACTGTAATAATCAAGTCATTGATTGTTGACATTAGGATAGCCAAGAAGTAGATATTAATTATACGACTGTTTAATATAGTCTAAAAAATGTATCATAAATTTGTGGGCTATCTAACAATTGCATGGCAATTAGTTAGCTAAGCCTTCTAGTTGATTAAAGACACAAAGGAAAGCACCCAAACCATGAAAATGTATGATAAAATAGAATATCAAATATAAAGGAAGACTTTATAGTTTAACAAAGACATTTTCCCCAACTACATAGTTTATGGAGCAAAATATTAGCATGGTATTTGATAAACAAATATGCAAGTGAAAACAATGAAATGCAATTTTTGCCTCAAATGAGAAAAAAGCCTAAAAGATTAAGAATGCCCTAAGCTGATAAGGTGTAGAGAGAGATGACTATATAGACATTTCATATACTTTCTTATACACCAGAGGCACAAGATCCAAAGAAAAAATAAGTTGGACTTCATCAAAATCTAAAACTTTTGTGCTTCAAAGGACATCAGCAAGAAAGATGGACAGTAACAACTCGTGGTGAGGATGAAGAGAAACGGGGACAATCCTGCACTGCTGATGGGAATGTAAAGTGGCTCGATGCTTTTGAAAATAGTTTGGCAGCTCTTCAAAGTAAACACAGAGTTATCATATGACCCTGCAATTTCATTACTAGGTGTAACCAAGAGAATTAAAAATATATGTTCACTTAAAAACCTGTGTAGGAGCATTCACAGGAAAATTAGCCATCACAGCCAAAATGTTGCATTACCCATACAAGGAATATTATTCAGTCATTAAAAAAAGAATAAAGTGAAATATTGATACATGCTACAATATGGATGAACCTTGAAAAAATTACACTAAGTGAAAGAAGCCATGCACAAAAGGCCACGTTGTATGAAATGTCCAGAATAGGTAAATTCATAAAGACAGACAGTAGGTTAATGGTTGCCAGGGACTTGGAGAAAAAGGTGATGAGGAGTGACTGCTAATAATTACAGGATTTCTTTTTGTAGTTTAGGAAATGTTTTGGAATTAGATAGTGGTGGTAGTTATACAAAACGTGAATTTTTAAAAGATAGCATTAAATTGTACAGTATTAAAAAGGTGAATTTTATAGTATATAATGGGTATTAAAATCTCAAGCCCCCTTCCAGTGAATGAATGGACCCTCCACCTTGGTTAAGGGGAACACCTTGCTAAAACAAACAAACAAACAAAAAAAAGCAACTTAAATCTGAACTGTAAGCCATAATCTGCCTTAACAAAGACATAATCTGCCTTCCATGTATTAATTTTTGCCTTTGCGTGTAATTCTGCCTTTGCGTGATCTGACCCAGAACAGCTGGTCCACTGCCTTCACTCTTAACATTTCACTGCAGAGTCTCTCTACAGTTCTTTGCCAAAACTTTTATGGGCTTTCATAATAGGCCATAAGCAGCTGTAAATTTCTTGGTTAAATATTCATAAGGTTGATAGTCTAATATTCTTTGACTTACACAAAGGGAAGGGAGGTCAGACATGTCTACGTTGTGTCCTGTCCCTTTTGGAGTTATCCTTCATAACAAAATACAAAATTATTAACAGGACTGAGGCTACATAATACAAAGTTAAACCACACCTGCAGGTCATAACAGGACTTAATAGATTGCTTGAATCTCAGTATATGTTCGGCATATAGACTAACACACTCCCTCATCTTAACTTAAAATATTCCAAGCCTTTAGACAAAGCTACATTTCCCTAACCAATTACAAATCAAGGAATCTTTACACCCACCTATAATCTGTAATTCCCTGCTTCAAGATGTCTTGCCTTTTTAGGCCAAAGCAATGTAAGCCTTCCATGTATTGATTTTTGCCTTTGTGCGTAATTCCTGTCTCCCTAAAATGTGTAAAACCAATGTGTAACCCAACCATGGTGAGACCACTTGCTCCAAGTTTCTCGGGTGTGGCTCTCCAGGCTGTGGTCACACATGTTTGGCTTAAAATAAACCTCTTTATTTTACAGAGTTTGGGTTCTTTTCTGTTGACAACAAATTATTTTTCATAAGGAAGAAGATGAGGAGGAAAAAAAAGTAGAAAAAGAACTAAAAAAAAAAAAAGGGAAAGTGTGGGGGTGGGGCAGGGATGGAGGAGGGAGAGGGCAGTGACGACCAGAACAAAACATATCAAAAACATTTAGGTGATGGGAGTATATATGAGATTCTTCTTCCCACTTTTATGATTTCCCACTTTTTAACTACAGTCATATATTTTCTAATATTAACAATAAAACCAGATACTCATAGCTGATAACCTATTTCTGGGTAGATCGAGCCTGCCTTCTCTTTCTTGGAATGTGGTATGAAATGGCAATAGTGTTGGTAGCACTGGACTGACACGTGAGCTCTGTTAACAAATTTTTCCATCCTGGCAGCATTTCCTCATTTGACCAAAGGTTGGACTTCCCTGAAGTTTGTTATCTCCCATGCCCCCACCCACCAACCCATTACTAGCTCTGGCCTTCATCTGCAGAGCAGTTAATAGCAAACCCCTGGCATCAGCTCCCAGCCTCAATCTATTTTCCAGTTGACTCATCTTCCTGCTGTGAGGTTAATGTCTCATTCCTACTTCTGCAGGTCCCAGTCTCAGGGGACATAGGCAGATTACTTGATAAATATCTATGCAAATAAATCATTATGCTTTGGTACCAAGTACCAGGTTCTAAGTTCAAACATACTTAGAACAATCCACTTGTTGTGAGAGTGTTACTAAGGATATTATCTCCATGTACATTTGAGGAAGCTAATAGCACAAAGAAACTGAATAATTCACCCAGCCTCCCTGGACTGTGTGTTGGAGGAACCAGGATCTGACCCAGACCAGCTGGTCCACTGCCTTCACTCTTAACATTTTGCTGCAGAGTCTTTCTACGGGTCTTTGCCAAAACTCTTATGGGCTTTCATAATAGGCTATAAGCAGCTGTAAATTTCTTGGTTAAATATTCATAAGGTTGATAGTCTAATATTCTTTGACTTACACAAACTCACCATGTTTATGTCCAAACCTATGCTTCTTTTTATTGTTTTTTTTATTTATTTAATGTTGAGACAGGGTCTTACTCTATCATACTAGTTAGAGCACAGATGTGCCATAGCTCACTGCAATCTCAACTTCCTGGGCCCAAGCCATCCTCCTGCCTCAACCTCCTGAGTAGCTGGGAATACAGGAGCACACCACCACGCCTGGCTAATTTTTCTATTTGTTGGAAAGGCAGGGTCTCACACTTGCTCAGGCTGATCTTGAACTGACCTCAAGCAATCCTCCTCCTTCAGCCTCTCAGAATGCTAGGATTGCAGGGATAAGCCACCATGGCTGGCCAAGTCCAAACCTATGCTTCTTATTAGTTTTATGCCAAATAAATTTAATATTTCTACAGCACACATAACCAGCGCCTAGTAACAAGGCAGTCTGCAGGCTTCCCAAGCTAGTTCAACAGACTTGGGATGGAGGTTACTGGAGAAAACAGCTAGTGGTCCAGGTGTCCTTTCTGAGAGATGGGGGAGGATGCACCTGTAGTCAAAGCAATTAGTAACTCTCCCAGAGCAGCATTCTATTTTCTTGGAGTGAACAGAAAAGACATGCACCTCAGTTAAGTGACACTTCTGTTCACAGGAAAATTGGGAGAAAATGCTGGTATAAGGCATATTTGCTTAAAAAGTCATTTGGAAGCTGGCCACAGGGGCTCACACCTGTAATTTTAGCACTCGGGGAGGCTGAGGCGGGTGGATTGTCTGAGTTCACAGGATGGAGACCGGCCTGACCAAGAGCAAGATCCCCGTCTCTAAAGAAATAGCTGGGCATTGTGGTGGGACTTGCCTCAGAAGACTGAGGCAAGAGGATTAACCTGAGCCCAGGAGTTGGAGACTGTAATGATCTGTGATCACACCGCTGCATTTTAGTGTGGGCAAGACAGCAAGACCCTGTCTCTGTCTCTGAAAACAATAACAAGAAGTCATTTAGGGTTGGTATCAGAGAGACACATAGTGAGAGTGGGTACATACATACAATGTGGTCAGAATAATCTGAGCCTACAAAAATGTAAAAGTAGAATATTCGAAACCCACAATCCGGAGGTACAGCTGAGGAAGCCTTCAGCTACTTTCACAGGTAACCTAAGGCTGCCCTTGTATCACCCACATGTGCTTATGCATACAAATTTTTTCACATTTCTGCATACATTTATAACTTGCTTTTTCGCTTTGTCCATCAAAATATTTTTATTATAGTTTTTTTTTAAATGTACCAGATTAATTTCTAATGTTTAAATTATTTCCATTTTTTCTCTTTTATTAATAGTATTGCTATGAATGAAAATTCTTATAGCTATATCTTTTGACGCATCAGTGATTATTTCCTTGGGAAATATCTTGGATATGGAACTGCTGAGCCAAAGGATTTACATACTTTAAGTATGACAGAAAGCCACTGGAGGGCTTCAAGTGGGGAGGATGGTGCACTGATTTGGATTTTTTTTTTTTTTTTTTTTTTTTTAGGTGATTCTTAATATTTTTAATGTATCTGCATGATTCAAGTAGTTGAATTAGGGATTGATCAACTAATTTCTTGATTATTTACTCAGTGCAAGTCTACAGGAACCTGTCTTTATATGCTTGTGGTATATAGTCCTCTTTT
>CAUYPK010104791.1:0-22547 GCA_963574355.1 Loris lydekkerianus | reverse complement strand
GTTTTAGAAGAATATTTAATGATATAAGAAAATGTTTTGATAATATTAAGTTAAAAGAGACTTTAGAAATTATAAATACACCTAGATACAGCCAACGTGGTACCATGCCATTGGCCCAACCCTGTCACTCACCTCATCCCCTGCCTTCTTTCCCCGCCCCTTCCCCACACTCTATATAAGCGGCTGCGTGATGCAATAAAGTTGAGTTCCTGCTTAAAAAAAAAAAAAAAGAAATGAAATGAAATGAAATCAGAAAGGAAGATCAAAGAGTGGGAAGGAGGGAGGGGAGTGGGGCTTTGGTGTGTGCCACACCTTTTGGGCGCAAGACACGACTATAAGAGGGACTTTACCTAAAAAATGCAATCAGTGTAACCTGGTTTACCCTCAATGAATCCCCAACAATAAAAAATAAAGAAAAAATAAAAATAAAACTGAGATTAACATCAAAAAAAAAGAAGAAGAAATTATAAATACAGGCAATGCCTGTGGCTCAAGGAGTAGGGCACCAGCCCCATATGTTGGGGGTGATGGGTTCAAACCCAGTCCCGACCAAAAACAACAAAAAAAAAAAAAAGGAAGAAAGAAAGAAATTATAAATACAGGATAATTCAAGTTTTTTTAAGAATTTATATATGGCATTTTAAAATGAGTGTGTGTGTGTGTGTGTGTGTGTCACGTGTGTAGTGTGTTTTCATAAGAAAAAGACTGGAAGACTGTATACCACAATCTTTTTTTTTTCTTTATGAGACAGAGTTTCACTCTGTCACCCTGAGTAGAGTGCTGTAGCATCATAGCTCACTGCAAACTCAAACTCCTGGGCTCGGAGGATCCCCTTGCCTCAGCCTCTTGAGTAGCTGGGACTACAACAGCCAGCTACACCTGCCATGACACCCAGCTTGTTTTTCTATTTTTTTAGAGATGGGGTCTAGCTCTTGCTCATGCTGGTCTCCAACTCCTGAGCTAAAGCCATCCACCCACCTCGGCCTCCCAGAGTGCTGGGATTACAGGCGTGAGCACCATGCCCAGCCTCTATACCACAATTTTTTTTTCAGTATTTTCATTTAATTTTCTACTGGACAAATTTACGTATCTCCCTTACCCTTTCCTTTAAGTTAGTGTGACAATTCTCTAAAAATCATAGATTTCCAATATAAGCTTTGGTCAAGAATGAAATGAAATAGCCAATAAAAAAAATCACTGCTGCTTTAAAAGAAACCAATACTTTCACCAATTTTATACTCAAACAAAACTGCACAATATTTGCGTGGTGTGTTTCCAGTGTTCCCTTGGGGCTGGCTTTCCACTCCATCCAATGGTAGAGCTGTGGTCAGCCACTGTTTGTCGTGCTGGATGGCAGAGGCTCACTCAGCTTCACGTTATCCAGAGGCCCTGGATGGAAGACTCTAAGGTCTTGAAATCCCAAATCGTCAGGGCTCCATCGATGACAGTAGTGCACAATTTGTGACAATCTTGCTTGGCCACCTCATGAATAGACACTTGAGTGATGCTGTTCTGGTGCAGCATCGCCAGGGCTATGTTGCGGTCCTCAGCTGTGGCCCCTTATCCGTGTTGTGGAAAGTTCCATAGCAGACGTGTTGTTGGGATGCTCTGTTTTGGAATGTCTAACTTGGACACAAAGGTCAAGCAGCTGCGGTCATCATAGTTAAAGAGCAGGGGGCAGCAGTCGTGGCCCACAGCCATAACGCTATTCTCTGAGACAAAAGACACACTCAACAGTGGCAGAAACTCTTCTTTTCAGAGTTGAGACCTGTGCACTTTTTGAGGCATTGACAGCAGACACAGTGCTATCATGACTGACCCAGGCCAGGCGGCTCCCACTGGCAGAGAAGACGACCCCACAGACCCAGCCGCCTGTGCGACTGTCCCCAAACTCTGACATCAGCTGACCAAAAGGTATCTTGCTGCCCCACGGTGTATGGCAGGCTTTCCATCCACTTCTTTAATATAGGCAGAAAACACTCTGCATTTGAAGTCATGTGATGCCGCTGCCAGCAAAACATTGTTGGGATGCCAATCCAAGCGGAGGACTGTGGAGCAAATCCACTTTTTAATGTGTTTGCTTACCCACCAGTCATTTTCAGACTCGAAGTAGCAAACAGAAATGAGTCGTGCTCCCCTTCCCACAGAGAATTTGTTCTCTAAGGGGACCACCTCACAAAAGTGGCTGCACGATTAGTTCTCAGGATCCCCAGGGTCGGCTTACAGGCACCACCTTTCTGACTCCAGATGTAGGCCAAATTGCAGTCTGTTCCGAAAGTGATGATGTGGTCACTTTGGGAGCCCAGTCAATACCTGTGAAGTGTCCATTGTGCTCCTTGAGTTCATGAGCTTTTACCCACTGGCTCCTGTATTGTTTTGTTTTTTATAGATGTGCACTTCATGATTATTGGGGCTAAGGGCAATTTGTGTACGACCCTGTTCCAGGCATGGCAGATGATTGGCTGTAGTAAAAACTGATGCAGGGATATTATTCTTTCAAAGAATTAAAAGCTGGGGTTGGGGAAGGTCGGTCAGGATCGGAGCAGAGAATTCGCAGACTCTGGTCAGTGGACACGAACAGGCTCAGTGGGTGCGGGTGGAGGACCAAGGCCCAGAGGGAGAGCCCTATACCACAATCTTAACGGTGGTTTTCTCTTCCTTCCTCCCTTGTTCCTTCCTTCCTTTCTTCCTTTCTTTCCTTTTTATTTCTTTCAATATCATATGTTTTCTACATTGAGTATAAAGTATTACTCTCTGGTCCAAAAAATGACATTTTTTAAAAATAAAACTATGTATGAACCTCAATATTTATATTTTCTCACAAGTGTATTTTATGCAAAAAAAAAAATCCTTTAACAAGGACTATATTGATGTGGAGTTTTGGTTGGGATAACATTGATACATGAGTAAATGTTTTTTTCCTGCAAATTAATAAAATGGAGGAGATGTTAGAGAAATACTTACAAGCTTAAGACAATTTCCCAGGTACATGGAGACGTCTACGTAAGACTCTGTAAATCATTTTTTCATCCAAGCCTGTCCCCTGAGTGCCTTGTCCTGGCAGGTGAATTTGCATATTTGTTTGCTTCTTGTAGAAGTGCTGGGTCGTGCTTCCCCCGTTTTGCCAGCCATCCGGCTTTCCCCACCAGCAGAAGCTGCTATCTCTAGCACACGTGCCCGCAGAGGTTCCCACTCATACTCTAAGTCACAGGAGACCCTTTAACAGCTCAGGGTTGCTTTTCCACAGGTGATGAAAACATACCACATGTATCACGCAGAGAGCATCAGTGCAGAGAGCAAGTTGAAAGAGGCTGAGAAACAGGAAGAAAAGCAAATCGGGAGGTCTGGGGACCCCGTGCTCCACATGAGGCTGGAGGAGAGACATCAGCGGCGCAGCTCCGTGAAGAAGATCGAGAAGATGAAGGAGAAGGTGAGTGGGGAGACGGCGAGGAGCTTTTTGTTCTCACTCGAGAAGAAAACACAGAGAAGCCTGAGGCGATGGCTGGTGGACGCACACTGTGAGTTACCGTGAAGGACTCGTGTTTCCTCCCCCTGGGAGGGAAAAATGCCTAAGAAATGTGAAAATCGTGCCCTAACAGCTGGACGTCATTTAGTGGTGACGCCAAGGATTCAATACACAGTGTGGGGAACGTGAATATTAGCAGAGAGATTTCACTGACGCCCAACACCTAATAGTTGTTATTCCCCAAAGCTGGTTGTGTTAGTTTGCTGTTTAAATCAGATTAGAAGTGTACTTTTGGGAAAGGACTTCCATGGTCATTTGTATATGTGGAATAAATTGTTTAGATGAATAAGACTTCATGTATGTTTTCCTGTCTTGTATGAAAAGATTTGCTTTCTTTCCCAATGCCTGGGTCTTTTTCATTTCAGAGACAAGCAAAATATTCAGAAAATAAGCTCAAATCAATCAAGGCACGTAACGAGTATCTTCTGACACTGGAAGCGACCAACGCCTCAGTTTTCAAGTATTATATTCATGATCTCTCAGACCTAATCGATGTAAGTACTTGGAGTTTCTGTGTTTTTCATACTAAGATAAAATGAACAATAAGCATATTTCATTGATTGGAAAATATCATTTCTTAAGACTGTCATTTCATGTAGTACTCAAGAAACAAAAAAAATCCCTCCAATTGAACTATTTGTGCTGCTAACTGTCAGGTGCAGCACACATGTGCAAAGGGTGTGTCCTGAAATCAGTGAAAGACGGACTCTGAGAGTCAGTGAAGCTGGGAGTGCCTGGGAAACTGAGCCAGGAAGGGGACTCAGGAAGGTGCTTTTTCTTTTTCATTTTTCTTTTTTCTTTTTTTTTTTAATTTTTTTTGTTTATTAAATCATAGCTATGTACATGAATGCAATCATGGGGCACCATACACTGGTTTTATATACAATTTGAAATATTTTCATCAAACTGGTTAAAATAACCTTCCTGGCATTTTCTTAGTTATTGTGTTAAGACATTTATATTCTACATTTAATAAGTTTCACATCTTTTTCATTTTTCAAAGAGAGAGGTCTTGCTTTGTCCAGGCGAGTGGAGTGTGGTATGATCACAGCTCGCTGTGACCTCAGACTCTTCCATCCTCCTACACCAGCTTCTTGCGTCACACAGTGCCTCCCATTTTCAAGTCACTCAGTGGCACAGCCCTGTGTTCACAGATTCAGAATATATTTGTTGGGCCTCTACTACGGTGAGATGCCGAGGCTCTCAGAAGCCACGTGCAGTCCTTACCCTGGGGAATGTGAAGAGTAGAGAAGACTGATGCTGAGCTGAGGACTGCACAACTAATTCCCTTATTATAGTTGTGATAAAACTGGGAAGCAAAACACAGTGCTTATAAGCCATGTCTAGATGTTTATCTAAGTCTCTGTACTTCTCTCGTAGGATGTGATATAAAAAGCAGTAACTGGGCTCATTTAGACATTCCAAATATCTATTCATCATTATATTTATACAGCTTTAACCCTCAGCATCCACTCATTCTCTCATTCAGAAAACGTACAAGTGGGCGGTGCCCGTGGCTCAACGGAGTAGGGCGCCAGCCCCGTATGCCAGACGTGGCAGGTTCAAACCCCAGCCCCGGCCAAAAACTGCAAAAAAACAACAAACAACAGAAAACATACAAGTAGCCAGGCCATCGTGCTAGCGCTATAGGAGACTGCAAAGAAGAAGACCCTGAGTCTGAAATGCCATTACCGGCAAATGACATATAAAATGTTGTTAGGTGTTAGAGGAAAGGCACGGATAAAATAATAAAGGTTCAGAGAGTTATGGACCATTCACTCAGGTACTGGTTTGTATTGATCAGAGTCCCCAGCTTTATGAGACTATAAAATTATTTTTCATGGCTCATAGTAGCTGTTCATAATTTAAACATACAGAAGGTAAAAACCACTTCATGGTGAATTTAAATCTCACATATTTATTTATTATTTTGGAAACACAGTCTGAGACTTTTATAAAAAAAAGAAACTCTTAATGGAAGGAAATATGTTTTAGCTTATTAACACTCTGATGTAACTTTTCCTTTTTATTTTAGTCTCAAAACAATGTTATCCCATAATATTATGATCTCTTTATAAAGAGCCAGGTAGTTATAAATAAAACCTGGGGAAACTTCTTTCTGTTTTCATTTGTTACAAATACTTTGATCAAGTAACTAATGACTTGATGGGAAAAGAGTTTGCGGATTTAGTTGTTGGACCTCAGATGATGACAGGGCCATTCCAGGAAAAAGAGTTCCAAATTTGCTTTGAAGTGTGGACCAGGCACTGGGGTCAGTGTAAAGGTAACCATAGTGATAGCAGTGAGGTCTGTAGCATGTTTTCTAGGATGAGTTTACAAACTTAATCGTCCGATTTCAAATATACGACCAGAATCGCATGTCAGTATTATGAAAGAGTCTCCAGCATTATCAGCGTCACTGATAGAGTGCTTACTACGTGACAGGCAGGTGTCTGAGCAGAATCTCATCTAATCATCACAACCTTATGAGACAAATATTATTATTCCCCTTTTATAGAGTAACAAAGACCCGGAGGCTTAGTTAGGCCAGATAACTTGCCTACGTTACACACCTGATCAGGGGTAGGTGTCAAATTCAGACATGTACAGTTAACCTCCAGTTCTAATAAACTCCAACCTAAATAAGTAATGGTCAAATGTGTCCAGAAATCTTTAATTTTTAAAAAAGTTGGATTCTTAAAAGATGAGCCTTCAATGTATAATGTGAAAGATTTTCAAAAAATATAACTTAGGCATGAATTTTGAAAGAAAAGACATGAAATTGGTTTGTCGTCATATCCAACTGAAATTGATAAAATTATTTTTATGTTCCTTGACTCACTTTTAAGGCAATTAGCGTGTGAAAAATAGCTGCCTGTTTCGTAGGAATCATTTGCATATATAGTGGTGATCCCAGAAGCCATTAAGCCTGACCCTTCCCAGGGCAAAGGAAACAGGTTGATTATTATGCAACGGTGTCTAGACTCAGAACCCTTTATGCTTGGTGAGTTTATTTAGCAAAGTACATTTTATACTGAGCTAGCTAATCACAACGAGAAGCACCATCATGCCTCCAGTGAGAAAAAGTCAACATTTCTAATGCACAAGATTTGGTACATGAAAGGACATGAAAGGCAGAAAGTGTATCTTGATTAAATCGAGCATTATAAAGAGCCAAAGAATTCAAGTTGAAACCTTTGTAGAATATTCATTTCCCCCTTAGCATCTGTTCCTGTCCACATCTGCTCTATTCTAACAAATTTTCTATGATGGACCATCATGAATGGATCTATTGATAGCACCAAAAAAAACCCCATAAATTTTCCTTAGAATATGTATTTTAAAACCATTCTGTTATTATTATAGAAGCAGTACGTATGTATTGTAAAAAGCTAGAAAATACTACAAGCGCAAATAAATAATCCCGTTGTCACCACCCACCTTCGTCAGATGATCACTGTTAAAACCTGGACTTGCTCTGCATGTCCACACACACGCTTTAGACAAGAAAGAGATTACGAAATTGTTTCACATGACTCTTTAACCTTCCTTTTTGTTGTTTTGGTTTTTTTTTTTTGAAGACAGAGTCTCATTTTGTTGCTCTGAGTAGAGTACCACAGCGTCAACACAGCTCACAATAACCCCAAATGCTTGGGCTCAAGTTGATCCTCCTGCCTCAGCCTCCTGAGTAGCTGGGACTACAGGTGCCCACCACAACACCCAGCTAATTTTCCTATTTTTGATGAGGTCTCGCTCTTGCTCCAGCTGGTCTTGAACTCTGAAGCTCAAGCAATCCTCCCGCCTCAGCCTATGGATGTGAGCCACCACACCTGGCCAGACCTTCCTTTTTCAATCAATGATCTTAATCTTTCATCAGCAGATTTTTATCTCATCTAAGAACCAGATTATATTCCCATGTGGGACCTCCCAAAATATTTCACAGCTGGAATATCTAGGTCAGACTTGACAGAGAATCACGTGTTGTATCTGGCTGACATATCCCTTAAGTCTTTTTTTTTTTTTAATCTAAGAAAGTCCCTTATTGAAGAGACCCAGACAGTGGGTCCTCAGAATGCCCCGGCTTCTGGGGTTGTCTGATCGCCCCCTTGTCATGTCATCCCAGCTGTATTTCCTACAAAGTGACTTTAGGTAGTGGCTTGACTATGTTCCAGGGAAACACTTACAGTAGAATACATCATAGGTGATGCCGCCTCATCTTATGAAGGCTGCGTGAATAGTAACATCTATTTAACCCACCAACTGTGATGCTAAAATTACTGGCTTAGGTGATGTGGTTCTGATTTCCTTCATCATAATAGTTTTTAACACTTGCGACAGATTATGGATATTTTGAAATCTCTCAAGTTTGGATTTTGTTAAATCAGAAATATACTAATTTGGAACAGCAATGTCTGATCTATAATTTACTTTTGGTCAGCAAAATCCTTTCTTAGAATGCAAATTAATAATGTAAATTAAAGAGGAGTAACAATTTCCTAATTTTTTCAAGCACTTCAGACTAATCAATTTACAGACATGCAATTAACACCCTCCTTATTAATAGAATTCCCTTTTGTTAATTACTACAGCTAAAAACTTTATTCAACACTTTGATAGACTAGTTCAAGTCTTTCCTATGTATGTGTATTTAGAAATAAGCTAATGATGTTTTTAAGTATCTAATAATTCTAATCTATTTTAGATAAAGTTTACCTTTACCTGTCAATGTTAATTTAAATTATTAAGGCACATTCTCTCTCTCTCCTGCTTTCTGAGAAATGGCAACCAATGTAGAAAACCTCTCATCATTTCCAAATAATGGTTATTGCAGTTCTGCTGGAACTTTGTTTTAATGAATCTTAAATATTTCATTGTACCTTGTTGGGATCAGTGAACTAATAGTATGATGAGTCCTTTCACTGAACACAGCACCTTCATGAACTTGGTCAGGAAATGAACTTCTTGATCAAGTCTACATTAAAAATGTTAGAAATCAGACCTGTAGAGTTTATGGATATTAATTGCTAGGATTCTAGGCACTTTGGGAGGCTAAAGTGAAGCAGGGGGATGGCTGGAGGTCAGAGTTCAAGGCCAGCCTGAACAAAGCAAGACGCCATCTCTATCAAGAATAGAAAAATCATCCAGGCATGGTGGTAGGCCCAGCTAGTTGGGAGGCTGAGGCAGGAGGATGACCTCAGCCCAGGAGTTTGAGGTGGCCGTGGGCTGGGCTCAAGCCATGATGACACTAGGTCTCAAAATAAAATAAAACATCAGCAATATATTATTTATTTTACACGTATGTTTTGTAGGGTTCTATAAATAGGGCATATATTTGAAAAAGAAAAAGCAGGGATTTAATAAAATGATAAATGTACACCTTAAATATGTTTAATCTAACGCTTATCAACATATTTGTTCTTGCCAGTCTTTTAACGTTATGGTTTATCAAGGTGATCTTCCTTTACGCAAATCCTTTCTGTTGTGTGATTTCCAGTTTTTAGTTCTTTAGTGTAGAAGGAAAACGTTCTGTGTCTTCACAGTGTTTTCACAGCCTTCCACGGCTGCCACTGCTTCACCTCATCTCGGGCGGTTTTGTTTACTCTAAAGTGTTCCCAGCAACTCTTCTACTCATCAGTTTATGTTTAATCAAATTATAAACATAATGAATGTAAGTGGTACAAAGATTGCATGGTCGAGTCCTAGAGGCGCACAGACTAATTGTGGGAGCAGGAGCATGCGGGAGGGTTAGTGAGCGCCAGCTGTGCGTGTTCACGGGGCCGCTGGCGCTGGCCACTGCTCACGGGGCCGCTAGCGCTGGCCACTGCTCACGCGGCCGCTGGCACTGGCCACTGCTCACAGGGCCACCGGCGCTGGTCACCGCATTCGCAAGGCCGCTGGCACTGGCCACTGTGCTTTGGAGCAAGGGATGATCAACTTTGTTCTGTAGGGAGCTAGATGGTAAATATTTTAGGGTCTGTGAGCCATACGGTATCTGTCAAAACTATTCAGTTTTAGTGTGAAAACATCCGTGGATTGGAAACGAGCAATGGGGATGGCTGGGTGGCAGCCGGCTTTATCTGCCGCACTGGGCCACCAGCCGGATGTGGCTCACAGGCCATAGTTTGCTGACCGCTGCTTTATAAAATGAACCAAGCATTAGTTAAACTGGAGTATTATTAGGAGACCGGTAAAAGGACTTCTCTGTCTCTGAAGAAAGTAGAGTAATAAACTCTTTGTGCAGAATCCAGTGGGAAGTAGAACAGAGAATTCCACAACAAATAAGGATTTTTATTATGTCATTCTAAAGAATACGAATTATAGGAAATACGTTGCAAATATTGGGCAAAGGAAGTTTAACATCATTCTAGAGAATACAAATTATAAGAAATACGTTGCAAATATTGGGCAAAGGAAGTTTAACATCATTCTAGAGAATACGAATTATAAGAAATACGTTGCAAATAGTGGGCAAAGGAAGTTTAATTGGCTTGGGAGAATGAAGGCATATTTGTAGAGAAAAATAGACATGTTTATAGAGAAATAATAGGTTTATATCTGTGGTAATCATTATCCCCAATATTATATACAAAAGAGCCTATAATTTATTATCCTGGAAAAATCAAGACATGTTACCAACCAGAAGAAAAATCATAGGGCGGCATATTTTGTAATTGAATGCTAATGGCTTCAAATGATTATGACTTGCTAAGGGAAAAGAATCACAGGAGAGTACCAGTCTTAATGCTAGGATTCCTTGATCGATAATCAAACTCACCACCCCATAAATTTGGAATTCTTAAGACCGCTGGTTTTAAGATTGCGTTATTGGTAATGTGGCCACTTCCAGTTCAATTCTGCACCTTTGAAATACATTCAGAGAAACTCATCCCTCAGCAGTCAGACTCTTGTGGTGCTTTGTTCCCAAGCCTCAGGCCCAGAGGGGTACCAGAGCACCTGCCTGGTACAAAGACAGTACTCACCACCCTGACAGTACAGTTTCACAGTCTCCAATTCCTCCCTGTAAAGTCTGCTGGTCACTTTAGAGCTCAAAGGATAAATCTTTTTTTATTATTGTGGAATATCCCCTACTCTAGCCAATCTTCTTTTGTAGAGATGTGTTTTATTGGTCATTTATGCAGAATAAGATTGAAATTAGATTGTATCATGTACAGCATGCCATCTTTATTTTATCGTTACTGAATAATCAGCGGTGCTAAAGCTGTTAGCCTTATCTTTCCATCTCTTGGGACATGAGTTTAATTAAAAAGCAACTTACTCAGAGTTCAGAGTTTTCAGGATTAGTTTGATTTTTCCGCTTCCATACGGTATTAAGATTTAGCCACGAAGACCTGCCGAATGGCAGTGCTGTATCCCCATCGGACTTGGACTCTTTATTGGGAAGATTATAGAGAAATCATGTTTCTCTGTAATCTCTAGGATGCTACCATGACTGTGTACCCAGATTTGGGCATGTTTTTGTCCCTTTGTATTAAAAACAAAGTATTAAAAACAGAAATGAACTGGGTAACTGACTAGTGGGCTTGTAAAGTTCCTTCCCAGGGAGGGGCCGTGGCCTTTGTTGAGGAACACGGCAGCACCGGGGGCCACCGGTAGCAACAGTCTCTTTTCTCAGCCTCTAGCTCTCTCTCCTTTGGTTGGGCCTCTGAATGTCAAAAGCCACCTACAGGTTAACATAGTGATGAAAATGTGTCAGATGGTCTATAAAACCAGTGTATGGTGCCCCATGATCGCATTAATGTACACAGCTATGATTTAATAAAAAAAAAAAAAAAAAAAAAGCCACCTACAGCCCAGACGTGATCTTCAACTTACTGTTGGTGCCTTGGCTTAAACACCATTTGATAGCGCCTGGATTGGATCACCAGCTTTGCCCACCTTCCTGGGCTTCAGATTCGTGCATCCAGCTGACTCCTGGGCCTCTTGAACCTCTCAAACCCCCAGATGCAGCTCCCCCACCCACTCGCCTTCACCATCATCACCTCCCCACAAAACAGCTTTTCTCTTAGCCATTTTTCCTGCCTCAGAAAATGACACCATTTTCAGCCAGCAGCATGAGCTAGAGACCCAGTTTTCTCATTCCACACATATAAATTCATCAGCAAATCCTGTCATCTCTACCTCAAGGGGTCCCAGACCTGGCTGCTCCTCACTACCCGTGCTGACTCCGGGACAAAGCCTTCCAGCACTGTCGCACTAGCTTCCCAAAATGTTTCTCCAGTCCACTCAGACCTTCCAAAAGTCCATTCTCTTCCCAAGTAGCCAGAGGATTAAAAAACACAAATCTGGCTCAATGCCTGTAGCACAGTGGTTACAGCGCCAGCCATATACACCAAGGCTGGCAGGTTCAAGCCCAGCCCAGGCCAGCTAAACAACAATGACAACTGCAACCAAGAAAAATAGCCAGACATTGTGGCGAGAGCCTGCAGTCCCAACTACTTGGGAGACTGAGGCAAGAGAATCGCTTTAGCCCAAGAGTTTGAGGTTGCTGTGAGTTGTGACACCACGGCACTCTACTGAGAGCAACAAAGTGAGACTCTGTCTCAAAAAAAGAACACACACACACAAATCAGATATGTCAGTCTCTATTTAATGATGGTAGAGTCTTGCCATTGTCCTTGGAAGAAAATCCAAAGTACCCTCCAGGACCCTGTTTGAACTGGCGGCCACCTGCCGTTCAGCTTGTCCTTCAGTCTCCACACTCAGGGACACTGCCCAGCCTTCTTTCTGTTCCACAGAAGCACCAAGCTTTTCTTGCCTGAAGCCTTTCCACTTTTTGTCTGGAACCGTCAGTCCTAGAGCATGGCAAGACCTCAGTTGCCCTATATACAGAGTAAAACCTCTCTCCCCAAAGCTGCTGACCCCAAATTTTCTCCGTGGTGTTCATCATCTGGCCGTATTTATTGGGCTGGCTTTGTTCCCTCCCCCTCCTCTCCTGTGATTTGATTCTGGTTGGTCGCAGAGATTTGACTGGGAAGAGTGAGTGTAGCAGCGGCTCCTCTGACGGACGTGACCCCCCATGTGGATGGTGGCAGGTGCATCAGGCGACACTGACTCCTCAGACTACTTACAGGGTCAGGCGCACGCAGGGTCAGTTCTCCTGCTTCTTACCTTGCTGCCGTTCCTATCACCCAGATGTACCACTGTGCCCTTTTCATTGCTCAAGAGAAAACCAAAAACTATTTTTGCTAAATGCTTGGCTACCATTGTTCATGCAGCAGCAAGCATTAAATCGTCCACTCTCGGTGGGCCATCAGAAACCAGACATAAGCACAGGTGTGTGGAAGTCACTTGTAGAAGTATAGACATCTAGTTCAGTCCTGCAAGGTGCCGACCTCTCACAAAAATGTCTGTGGTTTCCAGGGTCAAGTACTGAATAGTTAGAGAGGCAAGAAGGAGGAAGAGGCTGTGAGAGGAAGTCTAACTCTGAATCTGTCTCCGTCCTTTCCTTCCAAAGCCACCCACAGCCACATGAAAGCTGTCTGTTTTTACAATTCACTTGGCTTGGGTCGTACTATTTTACCTAAAGACTCAGATAAGCTGTGGAATCTGTGCACAATATCCCTGGCCCTGGAATGGTCAAAGCCAAGGTTGCTGAATCCAGAGACAAGACCACGGAAGTCTCTCACACAGAGGCCGGGGTGGAGAAGATAAGGTAGAATGCTTCTGCAGAAAAGGTAGACCAGCCCCCACCGCCATGCTCATGATAAACTGCTTAACTCTGGAGCTCCCCCCCCCCCCCCAGGTACCCTGAGGGCTTCCCTGGAAGTTGACATTGGCTATTAAAGTCCTAGAGGTGTCACTGTCATACTGTTCCCCATGTATTTCTGTTATGGAGACTCCAATCCTGGGAACAAACTTCTGCCTCACTAGGGCTTCCCGTGTCCGGGAATTTATGCAAAAAGAAGGCATATCCCCCGACCCCCTGTGATCTAGTGGCATCTAATGTCAGAGTCACCATGTTATTTACCCTGCCTCTCAGCATTTGGGACAAGATGACGTGTGTGTCACAGCCCTCGTACAGATAGTCCACAACTTACGGTGGTTCAACTTACAATTTTTTGACTTTACAGTGGGTTTATTGTGGAATGACATGAATTTTTGATTTAGTGATGGGTTTATTGGGAGGTGACCCCTCCTACACTGAGCAGCATGTGTACGGGGGTCTCTTCTTCATTTTGATGCTCTCTGCATCCTCTTACCTAAGGGAACTAGCCGGCTGTGATGAATTTAGACCTTTACCTCGTAGAATCTACCTTGGCAGCTCTTCAGATATGTTAAAGAAAAATACACCCTCCTGCTTCCAACAGGCTTTTCTTCCCATTTCAATTTATAATTTTATGTATCCACTCAGAGCTTTTCACCCATCAGAACACTGTTTTGTTTTCATGAAATACTTTAGTAGTTTCTTACGTTTTTCCATCATGAAATGCAGTGGGCGATAACTCAGCTCGGTGTGGAAGCTCGCTTTTCATATTGCCATTAATAATTCACAAGCTCCATAGAATTACTTCAGACGTTTTAAACCATGTATCTCTCATCAACACATCCAGGATCATTTCAGCTTCTTATTTAGAAAAAAAAGATGCTTCTGTGACCAGCTTTGCTGCCTCAGGAGACCTTGAATCTTTTTCCTGTTTCTTGTTTCTGAGTTCAGGATGGTCGATGGTTGAAACATCTAAAGTATAGAAATGCTGCAAATGAGAATAATAACCTGTGACAGACAAGTGCCGTGGGGCCGGAGGAGAGAAACCTCCGTTTCAGCTCCGGAGACAAGTGAGCAGTGCCTGGGTCACTGGGCCAGGTGCGCGCTGCCAGCCCACCAGGGGAGCGGCTGTGAGGCCGTGAGTCTCCCGGGGTCCAGGCCCCACCTGGCTGCGCTGAGCGTGGAAATCCTACTGATGCTGGTGCACTTCTCACACTTACTCCCCAAAGAAGCCAGGCTTAGAAATTTGTGTGAACTGTTAATAGTCTAAGAATAATACAAACTGTGTTTTTGAGACCTCCAGGTAGTTGGAGGTGCCACCCAACCTCTTTTTTTTTTTTTTTGGAGACATTCTCACTCTGTCACCCTGGCTAGAGTGCTGTAGTACCAGCCTCACTCACAGCAACCTCAAACTCTTGGGTTCAAGGGATCCTCCTGCCTCAGCCTCCTGAATAGCTGGGACTACAGGCACCCGCCACATCACTTGGCTGATTTTTCAATTTTTAGTTGAGATAGGGTCTCACTCCTGCTCAGGCTGGTCTCAAACCCCTAAGCTCAAGCAGTCCTCCTACCTCAGCCTCCCAGAGTGCTGGGATCACAAGCAGGAGCCACCTACTTGGCCCTCGTTCGTTCTTTCTCTTTCTCTTAAGTTGTAAGAAACTTGGTTTTGTAGAGAAGGAATAAGGCTTTTCTTGGGTCTCATTCCTCTCAAATTCAATTTTTGTCAAGTCTCATTGGGATCAATACTCAAAGTAGCTTGTCTCGTCTGCTTCCTTTATAATCAAGTAGAATCTGTTTCTTTGGGATGTTTTTAAACACTCTCTCGAAGAAATGAGGTCATTTCCTACGCAAATTCATGTTTTTCTAAAAAGAGGCATTGGTGAAAGATGGAATGATTTTTCACTCCCTCTGGTGTGTATGGAACTGTTACTAGAATCGTGGTGGATTTTTAGGAGCAAGAGAAATAAAAGAGAACTTTATTCATCTGAGACTAGAATTTCTAAATTAATCACAAATGAATCATTCTTCTATATTCGAGAGCTGCTGATTCTGCTAGAAATGTATTAATGATGAGGCTGATTGCTGCATTTCACAATTGTGTCTTGCTTGTATTTGTAAATGTGTTGTTGCAACGAATTTCTGGGTTTTTAATCAAGTCATCCTTTTGGGGGTGCGGGGGGGGGGACAGTCTCACTCTGCTGCCCAGGCTAGAGTGCCATGACCTCAGCCTAGATCACAGCAGCCTCAAACTCCTGGGTTAAAACCATCCTCCTGCCTCAGCCTCCTGAGTAGCAGGGACTACAGGCGCCCACCACAACACCTGGCTAGTTTTTCTATTTTTGGTAAAGATGGAGTCTCTTACTCAGACCTGTCTTAGACTCCTGAGCTCAAGCAATCCTCCTACCTCAGCCTTAGGGAGTGCTGGGCTCACAGCTGGGCTCACCGTATCCAGCCAGTCAAGTCATCCTTAATCTGGCCCTCTTGCTTTCTTGGGGAAGTAGTGTCCCCAAAAGACAGGGATGTAGGACCCTGTTACCTCCACTGTTTTAGGGGAGGGCTTCTCAGACTTTCACTGTGCAAATGCATCACCTGTGGGTAATTTTTAACCTTCTGATTCTGAATTAGTAAGTTGGGGTGGGACCCAAGATTTTGCATTTCTAACAAGCCCCTGGTGATGTTGTTGTTGCTGGGTCATTGGTCAAAGGTAAAATAGCAAGACTGGGGTGGCACCTGTGGCCAGTAAGTAGGGCACCGGACCCATATACCAAGGGTGGTGGGTTCAAACCCGGCCCCAGCCAAACTGCAACAACAACAACAATAAATAGCCAGGCATTGTGGCACAGGCACTTGTAGTCCCAGCTACTCAGGAAGCAGAGGCAAGAAAATTGCCTAAGCCCAAGAGCTGGAGGTTGCTGTGAGCTATGACGCCACGGCACTCTACCAAGGGCAACAAAGTGAGTCTCTGTCTCTAAAAAAAGAAACAGAGAGAGAGAGAATAGCAAGACTTTAGAATCTCTCTGCATAGAAACCCCTGATTTAATAATTCTGAAATCAAATGGTGAAGGGTAGAATTAAATGTGTTAAATGTGTCGGCATTTATAAGGACAGGTGGGTGACTGGATGTTACCTTCCTAAAGGTAGACCTGACGCTTCACACCCTCCCTGCTGGAGACAGTCTCTGTACAGAGGCTGCCTCCTCCATGCCCTTCTACTACTATTTTAGGAGTGAACTGACAATGGCTTCTGTTGGAATCCTTGAGCATGGGGCTATCTCTCTGTGTTCCAGCTCCTTATTGCCTAGAGCAAGCAAAGTTCCTGGCACCTGACCAGGGGCCAGTTAGTGAGTCAGATTGAATCAAACTGAATTGATTGAATTTCACTGGAACGATATAAAGATGACCTGGTTTTGTATCTTTAAAGTCACTTGTCTCCTCCCTAAGTAATTTATACTGCTTTTATGTACAGATTTCAAATCATACTATCTATAATTGATATCTGATTACAGTATGCTATCTGTAATTGCTGTCTGATTTCCAGAGCTGTATTCCTTCTTTTAGATAATACTCTCCTAAAATGCAACATGAAAAAATAAATATAAGTACAAATTAAAGGCAATGGAGTAGAAGAACAGCAAAGAACTTCTATTCTTAGGAAAACTAAAAAAATTCTATCTACAATTAGAGGACTTAGGCAATGACTCCTTATTTAAGAATTGTATTCTGGGGATGAGGGAAGACATCCCTGGACAATTTGGGCAGATTCAAACCTTCTGACCCCGAGAGAGTACAGATTATTCTTAGGTCTTCAACAAAATAGCAAAATAGCAAAATAGCAAAATATACCAGACTAAAAAATTACAGTTAGTATCTCTGCAGCCCACATGAATTCCAGTAAATTATTGTATCAATCTAAGTATTACACAAATTAATTGTGAATGCTATTTTTCATTTTTTCAGTATTTGATTGGCTTCTTTTTTATTTATTTTTATTTATTTATTTATTTTGCAGTTTTTGGCTGGGGCTGGGTTTGAACTCGCCACCTCTGCCATATGGGGCCAGCGCCCTACTCCTTTGAGCCACAGGTGCCGCCCGGCCTCTTTTATTTTTTAATAGTTTTATTGAGGTATACTTCACATGCCATACAGTTTTGTTTTGGGGGGGGGGGTTTGGGGGGGGGTTGAGACAGTTTCACTATGTTGCCTGGTAGAGTGCCTGGCGTCACAGCTCACAGCAACCTCCAACTCTTGGGCTTAAGCAATTCTATTGTCTCAGCCTCCCAAATAGCTGGGACTACAGGCACCCACCACAACACCTGGCTATTTTTTGTTTTTAGTTGTCATTGTTGTTTGGCAGGCCTGGGCTGGGTTGGAACACGCCAGCTCTGGTGTATGTGGCTGGTGCCTTAGCCACTGAGCTACAGGTGCCCAGACCCCATGCCATACATTTTATCCACTAAAAAATCTACAATTGGCTTTTAATATATCGACAGAGTCGTGTATCCATAACTATGATCAGTTTGGGAACATTTTCATTACCCCCAAAAGAAATCATGCAGCCTTCCCCTGTCACCCCAGTTCCTCCCCCCACCCTCTGTCCCTTTGCAGTCACTCATCTACTCTCTGTGTCTCTAGCTTTGCCTCTTCTGGACATTTCTTATCAGTGGAATTGTGCACTATATCTGCTTTTCCTTTACTTAGCATGATGTATTCAAAGTCCATCTACACTGTAGCAAGCCTCAGTACTTCCTTCCCATGACTGGATAATACTTAAATGCATGGCAGCACCACATTTTGTTTATTCTTTAGCTGGTGGAATTTAGATTGTTTCTACTTCGTAGCTGTTAAGAATAATGCTGCTAAAAACATTTGTGCACAGGTCTTTGTGTGGAAACATGTTTTCTCGATTTTATAATTTTGGATTAAGATGAGGGTACCTACAGCAGGTTATATATTGTTTGCCTTTGTTGGCAACGCCCACGCCGCAGCTGAGCCCTTCACCCAGGAGGTGTGCCATCCACCCCTACAGTGTGCCCATTAGGTGGGAATTTACCAAACCACCTTCTTTCCTCCCCCCAGAAATATGTTTTCATTTCTCTTGGAAATACACCTAGGATTAAGTTTGTTGAGTCATAAGGTAACTGCCATGTTTTCCAAAGTGACTGCACCATTTTACATTCCTGCCAGCGGTGTGTGACAGTGCCAGTGTCTCCTTCTCTACAACACTTGCTGTCATGCCTTTTTTTTTTTTTTTTTTTTGGAGACAGAGTTTCACTCTGTCACCCTGGGTAAAGGGCCGTGGCATCACAGCTCACAGCAACCTTACTCTTGGACTTAAGTGATCCTCTTGTCTCAGCCTCCCGAGTAGCTGGGACTACAGTTCCCCAATGCAACGCCTGGCTGCTATTTCTATTTTTAGTAGAGACAGGGTCTCATTCTTGCACAGGCTGGTCTCAAACTCCTGAGCTCAGGCGGTCCTCCCACCTCAGCCCCCTAGAGTGCTGAGATTACAGGTGTGAGCCACCTCTACCAGCCTGTCATCTGTATTAATGATTATAGCCATCCACAAGGGTATGAAGTAGTGTCTCATTGTGGTGTTGGTTTGCATTTCTCTGATGGACCAATCATGTGGAACATCTTTTCATGTCTTTGTTGACCATTTGTATATCTTCTTTAGAGAAATGTCTATATAAATCCATTGCCAATTTTGAAATTGGGCTCAATCTTTTTGTTGAGTTAGAAGAATATTTTCACTTTCTTGGTAGTGTCTTTTAAAGCATAAAAGTCTTCAATTTTGATAGAATCTAATTAATTTATTTTTCATTCGTTGCTTGTGCTTTTGATGCCATACCCAAGAAGTCAGTGTCTACTCCAGTGTTATGAAAGTTTACACTGTGTTTTCTTCTCAGAGTCTTTGTAGCTGTAGGGCTCACATTGAAGTGTTTGATCACTTTTGCCCTAATTGCTGTATATGGCATTCTTTTATTTTTTTAAGTGCTGTGATCTTGGCTACCATGCAAGTCTGAACAGAGCCCTGAGAACATACCTCTCTGCAGAGTATAACCTTGAGACCTCCAGGCACGAGGGCTTAGACATTATTGAGAACGCCGTGGACAACTTGGAGCCCAGGAGTGACAAGCAACGGTTCATGGAGATGTGCCCGGCCGCTTTCTGTCCCCCAGTGAAGTTCGAGTTCCAGTCTCACATGGGTGATGAGGTCAGTGAATATTTTTAAACTAATGAATCTTCACTTACATTTCTCTGTACCTGCTATGAACCAACAGTTGTGAGAATTCTCAGTTGTACGCCTCCCTCTCCCTTGCACGGGGTCTCAGCATGATAGTGGGATAGAATCAGCCACACCACGTTGTAAAGCAAGGATCAAACACTCAGATAACCACAGAGGCCGGATAAAGTGCAGATGCACCTGAAGGGAAACACTACACTGTTCCAGAATAGTTGGAGAATTCTTCCTCCACCTGAACACATTCAAATTTAAATGAACAACAAAACATTTTGCTGGTCTAATAGAATTTGTCTGAAAACTGCTTGTAATCCCAATGTAAAGATTTTCATCAAGAAAACTACAGTAGAACCTCTGTATGTTGATTGCCCCAGGAACTGTAATAAACTGGTCAACACACGGAGGCGGTCATCATAAGGAACAAGGCCTGCTGGGCTGATACGCACATGTGGTGCCTGCCAGAGCTGTGAAAATCAGGTCAATTTCAGCAGGCGGTCAGGTGGGGAGGTGGCCAGCCATGGAGGCTCTACTGTAGTTAGGCAGGAAAATGGAAAAAAGGAAAAAAAAATGCAAAATTTTTTTAAGATTCAAATTGGCTCCAAACTGGTAAAATGAGCACTAGAAATTGCATATTATGGCTCATGTGAATTAGACTTTCTATCTTATTTTACTCAAAAAAGCTATTTAAACTGAATATTAGTTATAGTTGTTTATATTGTTTTCTATGGACAGGGGAAAACAAGATAGACCAACCAACAGAGCCTGCTTGGTGGCACTTGCTATCCCAGCTGTGCAAAGCAAAACTCATAGATAAAAACTCAACTTTAGCTTATTGCAATCTGTTTTTAAAAATAGATACAACATCCATGGCAGATTTCTGCAATGTCATATTTTTTCCTGAAACACATTCTCATATTATACACACATACATATTCATATGTGTAATATATCTATACCTGCTGTATTTCTAATTGAATTTTATTTATGTTTGATAGAGTAAATTGCCTGCTTAGAAATGGTAAGCCTGCTCAGCACCTGTAGCTCAAGTGCTAAGGTGCCTGCCACATAACACCAATCCAGCCCAGGCCTGCCAAACAACGACGACAACTATAACAAAAAAAAAAAAAAGAAAGAAAGAAAGAAAGAAAACCTACAGTTTCTTTTAGCCACTGAGCTACAGGTGCCAGCCTGGGCGTTGTGGCAGGCGCCTGAAGTCCCAGCTACTTGGGAGGCTGAGGCAAGAGAATCGCTTAAGCCCAAGAGTTTGAGGTTGCTGTGAGCTGTGATATCACAGTGCTCTACAGAGGGCGACATAGTGAGACTCTGTCTCAACAAAAAAGAAAGAAAGGAAGGGAGGGAGGGAAGGGAAGGGAAGGAAGAAATGATAAACCATTTTTATGCCAATAGCACCTAAATTTTGACAAGCAGGATGAGTGGCTTATCTCACCTTTCCCAAACCAAGTAATTGCTATTTTCACTTGTCAGCTGACGATACATTAAAAATAGGATAATATAGTATCACAGACAAGTGACTTCAATTGGATACAAATGGTTTTATTATTAATAAAATGAGTCTGTTGCTTCCCTTTTATGACCAGTTCTGCCAAGGAGCAGTAATCTCCCTGATGCTTTGGAGACTCCATAAAAGGAACCCCTATCCGCCAAGAGCAGTTCTATGGCGAGGATGATAAGAAATGGTTTGTTTCTGCTGCAGTTCTTTTTTTGTTTGTTTTAACTGAGACAGTTTCACTATGTCGCCCTCTGTAGAGTACTGCGGCATCACAGCTCACAGCAACCTCAAACTCTTTGGGCTCAAGTGATTCTCTTGCCTCAGCCTCCCAAGCAGCTGGGACTACAGGCACCCACCACAATGTCCGGCTATTTTTTGTTTGTTTTAGCAGACCCAAGCTGGGTTTGAATCCACCAGCCCTGGTACATGTGGCCGGTGCCCTACCCTCTGAGCTACAGGCACTGCCATTACTGCAGTTTTAATAGTGCTACACCTTTGACCTTATCATAATTGCGATCATAGCCAAAATAGCTTCTACCATCACCTAAGAGCAGTGGCCTCTTCAAGTTCAAGGTGCATGGCAGGATGTGGCTGATGCTGGTAGGAGGAGCCATGGCTGAAAGGTGCTAAGGAGGGTCCCTCACACCTTGGAGTGTTCCCTGTTAATGTGCGTCAGGCACTGCAGTAAATGTTTTCTGTGCCCGGTGCCCTGGATTCCCACAACACCCCTCTGGTACCAGGACTCCAGGCATCCTCACTTTACGGACTAGGAAACTGAGGCTTTGAACATCCGCAGCCTTCCGGCTAGTCGTGGCAGAGCCGAGTGAGCTGACTGGCTGATAGGCTCCTGTTCTAACCCGGACGCTCTTCTGGCCTTTTAAGCCTGTCTTCTCGCACCGGCCCCTGCTCTCTTCCTGGGGTCACCACGGATCCCAGGGTCAAGACCAGCAGTGGCACCCATCTCAGGACCACCTGTTCCTGGGGTGTGCTTCCTGCCCTGCCATGTCCCGGACACAACCAGGCCAGGCACTGCTTTGCTGTCCTGGCCACTGACAGGTGTGACAGGTCTGTGTTTACAAGCAAAGGTTTGAGGTAGCTGCTAAAAGTAAATATGTAATTGGAATCCTGAAAGGCTGAGCATGATTTGCACAGTGTTTCTATAGGAGAACCTTCCCTCTGAGGCTGCCCGGTGGTGCCCAGTCCCAACACAATGTCTTTTTGTGCAATTTCAGATGTTAGGGGTGCACATGTTTTGTTTATAGACTTTATTTTGGTACAAGTTCAAATTTATAAATGTGCCCCTCGCCCGGATGCTGTACATTCACCCATCCCCTCTCCTCACCCCAACACCCCGCAAGATATACATTCAGATTTACTGCCCTACATGCCCTGGAGTGGTTTTTTTTTTTCAAGAGAATTAAATCGTTTATTGATTACACATGATAATGGTAGATACACAAGCTTCATTCTCATCTGTAATTTTATCTGGTACCATTATTCAATTTAGATATATTGCATAGGATATGCCAACAATCACCTTTATAACC
>CAUYPK010104789.1:0-41942 GCA_963574355.1 Loris lydekkerianus | reverse complement strand
ATACCCCAAGAAGAAGGAGAAAGGGAAAAGGGAGGCGAGCAGAGAGAGGAAGATTGAAGGAGGGAGAGTAATTGGTGGGACCACACCTATGGTGCATCTTACAAGGGTACTTGTGAAATTTACTAGGTGTAGAATATAAATATTTTAACACAATAAGAAAATGCTGCAAAGGCTATGTTAACCAGTTTGATGAAAATATTTCAAATAGTATATAAAACCAGTACATTGTACCCCATGATTGCATTAATGTACACCGCTATGATTTAATAAAAAAAAAAAAAAAAGAACACTCTTAGGATGCAGTCATGTCTTATCTTTGCAGTAAAAAAATCTATCCAAGAAGAAGAAAAATCACTTCTGCCAGAATTCAATCAAAATCTGATTGGGTTACAGAGGAGGGACAGGGTGTGGACCAGGTGGGTGGAGAGACCCTCTCCTATAAAGCTCCTGGCAGGCAGGTCTCCTCCAGACCTCAGCTATCCCTGGGAGCAGCTAGAAGCCAGGAGAGAACGTAGTGCAGGAGAGACAGTGGCCATGGCTGAGCACTTTAAAGAAGCAAGTTTATGCACTACCTGCCTAACTTATCTCAAAAACCCTGTGCACTTGAAGTGTGGATACCTGTGCTGCCTCCAATGCATCAGCTCACAGCAGGAGGAGCCTCAGAGGGAGAGTTTGCTGTGCCCTGTCTGCCCTGCGGTCTCTCAGGAGAGTGACATCATTCCCTCTTTCCAGCTGGGGAAGCTGGTGTCCAAGATCAAGGAACTGGAGCCCCAGGTGACACCTGCCCTACAGATGAACCCCAGAATGAGGAAGTTCCAAGTGGATATGACCTTGGATGTGGACACAGCCAACGATAGTCTCATCATTTCTGATGACCGGAGGAAGGTTCACTGTGGGTGTTTCAACCAGAATAAGAACTGGCAAGCTGAGAGATTCAACTCCTTGTGTGTCCTGGGGTCCCCTCGTTTCACTTCTGGCCGTCACTACTGGGAAGTGGACGTGGGCAGTAGCGAAAAATGGGACCTGGGCGTCTGCAAGGAATCAGTTATCAGGCAGGGGGAGATCACACTGTCTACAGAATACGGCTTCTGGACGGTGGGTATGAGAAAATGGCTGCTCCTCACCTCCTGCACCTCGCCCTTGACTGCTCTGTTGGTGAATCCCCGGCTCTACAGTGTGGGGATTCTCCTGGATATGGACATGGGGACCATCTCCTTCTACCATGTTGGTGACGGGTCGCATATCTTCACATTCACTAACATTCCTGCTGCGGAACCACTGCGGCCTTTTTTTGCTCCTTCAAATGTAGCCGACGACGGTCGAAGCTACCTGGAAGTCTGTCCTTTAGTGGAGCCAGGCGTTGAACCAGCCCTCATCCCGGGCAGGGCAAATGAAGCCATGAACACAAAATGTCTGTAGAAAGGACTGAGTGTCCAGAACCAGAGCTACAAATGCTTCTGTTTACTGCAGCAACATAGCAAGAAAAAGTGGTGGGCCATGTTATGACTCATGAATACAGTTTCACTATATAAATTAAGAAAAATTTATATGTCAGATGTAGAATCTATTGTCATGTCGTTATGGGGGAGACTCTTGTTTATATTTCTGTTCCAGTATGTATTTTGAACTTTTACACCTTTTGGAGAGTATTCATTTTTATTTTCTGTAAGATCAACTTGGTATGTTGTGGAGATTAAAGAATACACAATAATTTGAATATGAAAAAATCATTATTTCTCTTGTCTCTACTATCTTTTATGCAAGCTACACCCCCAGGAGAGACTTTTAGGTTCTTTCCAGGGTTTGCCTCTAATAACCACCATGTTAGACACCATGATGACAATCTTGGCATGCACCCATGATCATTTTCTTAGAATTTATTGGGAGATAAGTAAAAGCATTTTCAGGAAAACTATGTTCTTCACTTGATAACCATATACAATGCCAATTAATGTTAGCTGCATGTCCTGAGAGGGGGTCTCAAACTTTATTTTAAAATCTGCAGGTTCTAATGCCATGGTGTTTCATAGGCACTTAACATGGGTATTCAATTAAAGAGCCCTGTGACGTTAACCCATGTGTGTGCCACGTGCTCTGAGTGACGCAGCCAGCCACTCTGATCTAACAGGACTTGGGTCCCCATCTCCAAAGGTTGGCGGCTGAGAATGATAGAATGATAGATCATTTATTAGCAGGACATCTTGGCTTGTAGACTGGGAGTGGTGGGGGCGGAGGGAGCAATGCAGCCTGGGAATCCCTAATTTTCTAGGCTCAGTGGTCCCAGAGATTAGCAGTTTCTTGACTGGAAGAACATAGACAGATGGTCCTGGGTTGTATGAATGAGTGGTTTTGGCTGGTCTGACCTGTGTTGTAAACAGATATCCATGCAGTGCCGGAGCTGGCATGCATTCCCTTAAAGGGAATAATTACGAAGTGTGGGGAAAGCAATCAGATGGCGTTTCCTTTGTTTTTTTTTGAGAGCCACATCAGGAAATTAGCCAGGCTCATGGTACCACTTTTGTGGTACCCACGGGGAAATCACAACATCTTGGAATCAGACCCGGAAATTTACCAGAGCATCAGCATGACAAACTGAGACAAACACAGATGCACATGTAGTTTTGAAATAAGCTTGATTCCTAGAAATGTTTTTAGGGAAATCAAGGCAACTCATCCAAATTTAAGTTCTGTATCCCTCACCCAATCTCATTGTTACCAGTTCAAAAAAAAAAAAAAAGAAGAAGAAGAAAAAGAAAGAAAAGCAAGGGCAGCCATCTTTGCTGCACTGTCTGCTGTGTCCCCTAGACTGGTCACACAGCTCAAACAAAACCACGGAGCCTGTTGCTCCTTGGGGATGAATTGGGATGAATGCACTTTCCTACCATGGAAAAAGGAAAGGAAAGAAAGAGCATTCATTCACACCCCAATGCAGTTAAAACTAAAGGAATCGATTACATTAGAAGCTTCTCTTTCTTGTAAAAGGCTGGTCAGAGGAAGCTTTGAGAAGGGAAATGTGTCTGACAGGGAAGGCCGTGCTCAGAGAGACACTCCTTAGGAGATTTTCACAGATTTGGAGGCAAGGCTGCTGGCCGAGGCCAGAGTCAGTTCTAAGAGGGGCTTGAAACTGGGTAAGAGGGCGGCAGTGGCCACGCAGACACTGTGACAGAGGTGTAGAAATACAACTATGCCGATAGTCACAGGAACAATCTGGGAAGAAGAGTGTGGCAAGGGTCTAGCTGGTGGCGGACAAGAGGCATAAACGTTAAAGATTACTTGGAAGAAAGGATATTCAGTTTTGCTAATAGCTGGGCAAAAAGGCACTGAAAGAAGGAATAAATTGAAACCACTAAAACAGGTTCACTCATTACTAATGGATAGCTCTTCACTGACAAATGCACTGGAATATTATCTGTACAGGAGTCTAAGTGCTGCTGCAGCTTTTTAAAAAAGGCACTCACAATATTCCTTGGCAACACTCATCATGAGGTATTGTGGTGTGAGATGCATGTTGGTGGTGGTGAGAGCGCTGGTGAGCCAAGCACTGGGACTCGGTCCTCACTGGAGGACAGGGGGTGTAGATTACAATAGAAATCCAGACTTCCAGCTCCAACATAGCTGTGTAGACACAGACCCAGTACTGACCTATCACAGCAACGTCCTGTAATTCAACAATGAGGACCATCAGTCTGGGGCCACAGAGACATAAAACAACTCTAGCATACTATTCATCCACAAAAAAGATGGGGATTTCACATGTTTTGTAACAACCTGGATGTATTTGAAGATCATTTTCCTAAGGAAACTATCACAAGAATGGAAAAACAAGCATCACATGGGCTCAGTACTAAATGGAAATTAGCAGGTTAACACCTATACATTCGCATGAGAGGAAAACTCCATTAAATTCAAGTGGAGAGGGGTGGAAGGGTTGGGTAAGATCCCACCCAGTGTTACACTGCACGGGCCCATGGCACACTTCCTGGGTGAACGACGCACCTACAACCCAAACTCTAACTTTAAAAAGGAAGCTATGTTACTTCTTCGTATGTACCCCAATATTAATCTGGAAAAAAGCCCCAAACCTCAAGCAGATGTTAACAGAACCGGATTTTCATATATACAACACCCATCCCCCCAGTCTGCCCTGCGCCAAGCTTGCAGAAAATTTCCTGACTTATCATTTCTCTGCTGGAAAAAGGGAGATTGAGATGGACGATTAGCTTCCAGGCCATTTGGGGGTCTTTGGCAGGAGACCCATCCATGCCCTAACTCAAGGGGCGTCCAACCTTTTTTTCCCCTCTGCCAAATGTACAAAGAAGAAGAGTTATTTAGGGCCAAATGGTAAATACATAAACACTAATAAAAGCTGATTAGGAAGGAAAAATAAGAGTCCATGCATACTTTTATGATATCTGACACTCCACGTAAGTAAAAAGTCCTCATAGAATCAGCATGTGATCTGTGGGCCCAGGTTGACCACCCCCGCCTTAACCCATGGGATGCAGGGACACGGGAGGAATGGGGGCACCATCCTCAGTTCAGGAAACTGCTCTGTAACTGGGCCCAGGGTGTGAAGGAGAGAGTGTGAGCGACAGGACACTTCGGTGAGGGGTTTTTGACAGAGGTACGAGGCACAGGAAAGTCCTAAGCAGTGGTTCTCAACCTTCCTGATGCCGGGATGTATTTTCATTTGCTACGAAGGGGTCACAACCCACAGGTTGAGAACCGCTGGCCCTAAGACAAAACTTACCATACTGAGTGTCTTTCAGGAGCACAAGGAACCTTTGTCCTAGTTAAACTAGCCACGGAAAACACGCGGAGAAATATCTATTACATCAGCACGAAGATCCAACTCCTAGGAGATATGTTCATAGATTGAAATCCCCGTGTAAGTAGCATACAGTTCTTTTAAAAGAAAGAAAAGTATGATAAAAACTCTAAATAAAATATGTTGTTGGTGGGAAAGTAAAATAGTGCAGCCTGTGTCAAACATTATAGTGATTCCTCGAAAAAAAAAAAAAAGACAAACAGAAAGGTCATATGCTCTAGTGAGTCCCCTCCTGGGTATTTGTCCCAAAGAACTAAAAGCAGAGACTAAAACAGACATTCACACACTCAAGTTCATAGCAGCATTATTCCCAAGGGTCATGAGGCGTCCATCAACAGCTGAGTGAACATAAACAAGAAAGAAAATTTTGACACCAGGTACAACATGGGTGAACCCTGAGGACATGGTGTTATGTGAAATAAGCCAGTTGCAAAAGCGCAAATACTGTGTGATTAGCTCCCGGGAAGGTCCCATACACAGGGACAGAATGGTGCTTGTTGGGGGGAGGGGAAGGAGGAATGGGTGTTTCAGTTTCAGAAAATGAAACATTTCCGGAGAGATACGATGATGTTTGCATAACAACGTGATGTACTCAATGCTGCAGAACTGTGTGCATAAAAATGGCTAAAGTGATACATTTTATGTTAAGCGTGTGTTTTATTTATTAAAAAATACTAAGTAAAGAAAAAAAGAAGACGCCATGGCCTGGGATGCAGACAGAAACTGGTATTCTAATTTCTTGCCGGAGCACCTCTTCCTGGGTCCTCACCCCACTGTTTACAGAGCAGGTGTGGCTGTCTCTGTTTCACAAATAAGGAAATCAAGCCCTTGTGGCTCAGTCCATACAGGCCTGAAACGGCACAGCCAGAATTGGAACTGAGTCTCCCATATGCCGTGTGGGAGAAACTGTAGCAAGTCACTTCATGGCAAAGGGCTGGGCTTGGCTATTAACTGAAGTTGAAAATGTGCTTTGCCTGGAAATCATTAGAAGGAGGTGGCCAGAGAGAGCCAAAACAAGACGTTTCCTTGGCCTGCAGAGGCCGAGGTTTCACAACAGCTGGCCCTGTCCTTCCCTGCTGCCCTGGGAGTGGCAGTGAGCAGGGGCAGGCCGGCAGGCACCGAGCTTTTCACGCCCCAACCTTTGGGGCTCCCACTGTCCTCCGCAGAACTGAGTTCCTTGTTTGCCAGAAGTCACTTTCCTTTTTCCTCAGCACTCTTGAGTCCCCCAAGGCCCCACAGTCACACTGCTGTCAGTATCTACGGACCTGGTTGCTTCACCACCAGCCCCCAATGCAAACTCTGTGCCAACCACCATCTGAGACAACAGATTCGCCTGCACAGAGGTCAACAGAGGCTGAATGAGTACCTGTTACGTCAGTACCTGTTAATATCAGCTGCTCCCAATTACACAGTTCCGGCTGCTCTAAGTAAAGTGCTTTGATGACACAACAATAGAATCAAATTGCCAGTTGCAAGACATTTTGCCAAGTAGAGAGCAATGCTAAGTCCATACCATCCTTCCAAAGACCCCTTTACAGTGTTTTTCAACCTTTTTTTAAATCTCATGGCACACTTGAACCTATAGTTAAAGCTCCACGGCACACTTAAGTTACGCTGATCAAAAAAAGAGTTAAAAAAAAAAATACTTACTGTTCTTTGAACTTCTTTAAAAATAGTTTAATTAATGATCTTTAAAAGTTTTCTCGGCACACCTAAGATCCTCTCACGGCTCACCAGTGTGCCGCAGCACACAGGTCGAAAGTCACTGCCTTAGTGTGAGAGCTGACAGAGGACCAAGGGTCAGGGAAGTCCCGTCACTGGCCTGTGGTCACAAAGCTAAAGTCAGGGCACAGACTGGAACCCAGGTCTTCAGTTTATCAGGAATTCTTCCTACAAAACCGTCTGTTTAATAAACTAAAAAGCTACCGGAATTGCATCTGTATTTGCCAAAATTCTGGGGGGAAATAGAGTAAGTACCATACCTTGCCCTTAGACGGTAGGTAGCTGCAAGATCCTAAATCCACAGGAGACTGGGGACCTTTCATGAGAGCTCAGTGAAAACTCGCTCTGGTACCAGACAGAATAACAAATCCAAGTTCTCAAAGATTTCCAAATAGTTGTGCTAAAAATAATTTTCTCATTTAGCCCCAAAGAGCCAGGAGCCCTGAAAGTCTTTCATCCAGTGAGGCTCGACTCAGAGACTGGTAAAAATAGCAGTTTTGTTTGGGATGGACTTGAATTGCCTGGGATCCTCGACCTGTAAGTACCGAGGCTTCCCCATCTCAGGGGGCTGTGCTCTCATTTTCAGATTTGTTAACTTCATCCTTTCCCTCTTCATTTGTTTTCCACTGAGTGGATGTTTCAGGAAAAAAAAAATTACTCACTGACTGGAAATGGGTTGTTAATTTAGAAGAATCATTTCCTATTTGAGAGGTTTTTGAGATAGACTCTTAGGATTCTGGACAGAAGATGGTGTCTTGTGGAATAATAAGGAATATTGTTCCTGCTCTTGGCAAATATGGGGAGGAAATGACCCCTCATTCTACGTACTCTGAAAAGAAAGAGGGTGATGAATGCTGTTCCGATGTTTTCTTTGTTCTTTGCTGAATGGATAAATGATTGAGTCTTTTTTTTTTGAAACTGATACGTCTTTGTGCTGTAGAGACTGATCATAACAACTCAAACTGCAGAATAATCCTCCAAAGCCTCTGACTACTCCTCTTTGGAGCAATTAATTTCTTTGTTTCCTTTTGCCATGTATTTCTTATCTCCTGGCAACAGCAATCTATAATTTATGATGTCACTTATGGAAATTAAATGGCTGAAAAACAATCTTGTTTTTTATCTTGCTTTTCACCTCATTTTTCTCAAACAATGAAACTGGTAATGTGAAGGAGTGTTTCCAGAGTTGGAGAAGGGAGCCCCGGCCACAAATCTGATTAAGAAGATTGGTGGGGTCCCCTTCGGATGGGCTTGGCTTGTGTTACATGTCCGTCCTCCAGGTGGGAGGAAATGACCTTTGGAATTTCCTGGCTGTCCAGAATCTGAATGGCATCATGGTGTGGCCAAGACAGTGTCTGGAGCACGGAAGCTTGTCATAATTTTTTGCTGAATTAGAGTAGAATCTTAAACAGATAGAGCCCCTTGGGTTTATTTCCTCACCTTCAAAATAAAATGATTGCAATCATTTCTAAGTTTGTCACAGTTCCTAATATTCTCTAACAAAGCACTGGTGCCTGATGTTACCTATTTAGCAAGTTTAATTTAAGATGTTGCCACCTTTGATATGCTTGTTTGTTTATAAGCGACACCTTCTTACATGGTCGTTTCTCATTCACTCTGGAATAGCACAATTTCTTCCCAGAAGTTTAGAAGTAAATCAGTTTGTTGACTGATAAAAAAATAGGTGTGTTCTTATTTTTCTGCCTTAACGTGGCCAAGTGTTTACACAATGTGTGCTTATTTATATTCACTTTTTGCGTCACTCACAACTTTTCTCTTGTCTACTACACTTTTGATGTAAGGTCTCTCATATCGTTAAAGTATCACAGTGTTTCTTCTGTTTTCTAATACAGATTTGATTTTTCAAAACATTATTTTTCATCTCAGATGATTTATTATAATCTATATTTTTCTGGACTTCTTCTTCTTCCCAGAGAGAATGAACTTTTGAAATATCTCCTAGAGTATCCAGGCCTCAGGTGTGGATAAAGCTTGGCAGTGTCTATTCCATTAGGTTATTTTCACACCTATTTTAGAAGCAGTGGTGGTAAGTGATGGGCTGAACAATATGTTGACGGGAGTTTTGGCACAGACTCCAGACTCAGATCCCATTTCACCTGACACTCATCCCGAGTGCAGGGTCTTATTCTCTCTCTCCCAGGCAGGCGAATTTTACCTCTCGGCTTGTGCCGACCCCCAAGCCATACTCTTTACTTTTCAACTGATTTCCATTCAATCCGTTCTGTTCTAGCTGATGGTCTCACAGCATCTAACAGTATATTAGTCAACCAGCTCTCAGAAGAAGAACACAGCTTCAGTTTGTAGCTTTTGTCAATTTTCTTGGTGTAAATACTCCTGTCACGGTCAGTTTTAAGCTACCACCCTGACCTTCACTGGTTATGAAGTTGGGAAGAGACGACACCGTGGCTGTTGCTGGCTGGTCTGAGCTGGCTGAGAACGCCTCTGCTCTCTCTCTCTCTCTCCTCTGATCACCCTCTCTCACTCTCTCTCTCATGCTCACACATGCACCCCATTTTGCTAGGTGCTAAGAAAGGGTACATAATGGGCATGTACAAGGTGTCAACACATTCACAAACATCAGCTCCTTTGTCCTCACTAAAGCCTCTTGTGGTGAATAATTTTGTTGTCCTCCTACAGAAGAGCGATTTGAGTGGTCTGCCTCCCTCGGGTGCCGCTCACCTTACAGGCAGGTCTCTGCATCTCAACCACGAGCAGTCAGGGGGACTGTGCCTCCTCCTCTGTGAGGAGCTGACTCTCCTCCTTCTAGCCCTAGCGCCTGGCTTTTGCGTCTTTTGTGTCCCTGCTGACCGTGTCCTCCCTGTGTCCCTTTCTACCTCTGTTCACATCTGTCTTCCTTTTGCATGACTTCCTCCCTGGTGTTCTCAAGCACGTGCAGCCCTGCTTGTCCCTGAACTCCCCAGCCCATCCTTTACACCCCTCTTATGCAACTTCACTCACTGGCCCTTAACCAGATTTGCCCAATCAGTACACCTGTGCCGGGAAGGCATTCATGTTTAACACATCTCTATGGGTGACCCTGATGTGCAGACAGGCTCTGGGGATCTTTGTTTTACTCTGCTCTTGCTCAAAGGATGCTCCATCTCTTAATCCTTCCAAACCAGGGAGTTTTGGTGACACAAATCTGGTTTCCTTTGGTTCTCATCTGTTTTTTTTTTTTTTTTTTTTTTTTTAATTTGACACAGAGTCTCACTGTATTGCCCTCAGTAGAGTGCTGTGCTGTCACAGCTCACAGCAACCTCAAACTCTTGGGCTCAAGTGGATTCTCTTGTCTCAGCCTCCCAAGTAGCTGGGACTACAGGCACCTGCCACAATGCCTGGCTATTTTTTTAGAGACGGGGGTCTCACACTTGCTCAGGCTGGTCTCAAACCTGTGAGCTCAGGCAATCTACCCGCCTAAGCCTCCAGAGTGCTGGGATCATCCTGCCCTTTCATTTATTACTTCATCACATAATTGTTTAGCTCCTGCTCTATGTCAGGTACTCAACACTTGGTCTCGGTGTCAAGTGGAGAGCAAATGCAGAGTTCTCGTACAGACAGAACCCCATGAGAGAGACGGGAGACAGGTGCCATCAAGGAATGACAGAACTGTGTTAATGGGATGCTCATTGAGAATTAATCCCCGTTCACTGGGCATTTCAGTTGAGGACATGAAGCAGAGAATGATGGGCATATGCTCACACGTCCATTTAGCACTTGTTACACGGCAGCTGGACCTGACATTGACTGGCATCCATTTTCCATCCACATAGGAGCAGACCAGGAATGCAGAAAGTGTTAGAGGCTGAAGGGAGCCACCAAGGTGGGGAGTGGTAGCTGGTAAGGGAGTGCTGGAGTGCCTCCCTCCTTCCTCCTTACAAGAGAGGACAGCAAAGTGTGTCACCCTCTCTAGCCAAGTGACAAGGACCCCACAAGAGTCACTGAGAAGATTAGGGCTGCCTTCAAGAAGGGAGCTATTTGTCTTGATCTCCACTTAGATGTCGGCTGAGTTGAGAGCTGGAGAGGCTTGCTGTTCTCACGGGGTCAGAGAGCTGTGATCACAAAGTGGTGAGGCAGCCTCCCTCCACAGTGGGAGGTCTCATGTGATCCCAGACACCGGAGGATTCTTGAGCAGAGGCGTCTGGAGCAGGAAGAGCAGTGCAGGCGCAGCTGATGGAGAGGAAAGAAGGCAGGAGTGTCTCAAGCAGCTGATGGGCCCGAGGAATGCAGCTGTGACTGAGCCGCAGATGGGACCTTGCGAGCCCAGAAAGAGACCTCCTGGGGGAGGAAGCCACTAAGACGCCGTAGAGTATATTTAGAAGCTGAGACTGATGTTGGAGCAATGTAAGTTGTTGACCATGGCGTATATCACCCGTGCTGGGGCCCTGTGCAGCACATGGCCCCCCAGGGAGTTCACAGAGAGCCTGTGAATATGTGGCCCCCAGGGAGTTCACAGAGAGCCTGTGAATACACTCACCCTCGCAGAGCCAGCACTGGGGCACTCGGGACACAGAGCAGACAACGGCAACCAGCAGAGGACCATACAGTCCCCATTGATGTCGTATTTCTAGAGCTAGAAAAAGATGATTCTGTGCTTCATTTGGAACCAAACTGGAGCCTGAATAGCCAAAGCAATCTCAAGTAAAAAGAATTTATCTGGAGGCATCAGATTTCCTGACTTCAAATTATTCTACAGGGCTGTAGTAACACAAACAGCCTGGAACTGGTATAAAAGTAGAGACTAGATCAATGGAACGGAATAGAGAAGCCTGATAGAAAACATCTACCTGTAATCAACTGATCTTTGACAAAGCAGACAATAAGATAGCTGGGAAGGGAAGTCCCATTCGATAAACGGTGCTGGGAAAGCTGGGTTGTCACAAGCATGAAGCAGGACCCCAACTTCTCACTGTATGCAGGAATCAATTCAAGATGGACCAAAGACTTTCAATGTAAGCCATGAAAACTTACACATTCCAGAAGAGAATGTAGGAAAAAAGTCTTTTAGACATAGGTGAAGATTTATGACTAAGACTCCAAATGCAAATATAGCAAAACCAAAAATAAATAAAAGGCACTTCATTAAATTAAAAAGCTTTAGCATAGCAAAGCAAATAATCAACAGAGTAAACAGCCCACAGAATAGGAGAAGATATCCACAAACTCTACATCCAAAAAAGGGTTAATATCTGAAAACTACAAAGAACAAATCAGCAAGAAAAAAGTGAAAAACCCCATTGAAAATGGGCAAAAGGCATGAACAGAAGTTTTTCTAAAGAAGCCAGACAAATGGCCAACAAACATATAAAAATATTCCTAACATTACTGATCATCAGTGAAAGGCAAATTAAAATTGCAATGAGATACCACCTTACCCTTGTCAGATGGTCATTTAAAATGTCAAATGCTGGTGAGGACGCAGAGAGAAAGGAATGATTTTTCACTCTTGGTGGGGCGGCAAATCAGCATAAGCTTTATGGAAAACAGTGTAGAGTTTCCTCGAAGGACTAAATGTAGACTTAACCATTTGATCCAGCAATCCCACTACTGAGTGTCTACCCAAAAGAAGTCACTTTATCAAAAAGACACCTGTACTTGAATGTTTATTGCACCACAATTCACAACTGGAAAGATGTGGAATCAACCTATGTGCCCATCAACCCATGAGCGGATTAACAAAATCTGACACACACATGTGTATGCACACACACACACACACACACACCCCTTAGCCATGAAAAGGAACAAAATAATGTCCTTTGCATCAACTTGGATGGAACTAGAGACCATTATCATAAATGAAGTACCTCAGGAATGGACAATCAAACACCACATGTGTCTCTAATAACTGGGAGCTACAGGATGGGCACTCTGGGCACAAAGCCAGGTAAAGGTCATCAGAAACCAAGAAGAGAAGAAGGTGGTAAGGGATGAGTGGCTGAAAACTTAGCTATTGGGTACAGTGGACACTATCCTGGTGCTGGGCACACTAATAGCCCTGACTTAAGCATTATACAAAGTATCCAAGTAACAAAACACTTGCATGTTCTTAATATTTTGAAATTAAAACATAGTAGTGATGTCAGTAACGCTGTGTAATAGCTTACATTATTATTTACCAGGGAAACACCCTTAACTCATCCACCTTACCAGGCATCTCAGTCTACCTCAGTGTTTTGGTGTTTCTAAATGTTTACCCAGGTAGCGTACGGCCCACGTTCTCTGCCTTGCCTATTGCTAACAACATGCGAGGCATTCTGGGGAGGGGACCTGTGGGCATGAGGCACATTCAGGGTCAACAGCTACAACAGACTGGGCGAAGGCACAGACTTGGCAGCAGGTGGTACCTTTTGCGCACACGTCCCCTTCCAGCCCAAACCATGTCCTCAGCAGACTCTGTGGCAGCTGAGGGAGCTGGGAGATCCAGCAGTGACTCAGTGTGCTGGGGAGGAAAGCAGAGTGTTGTGGTTTGGCAACCCTGCCCCCACAAACAGTGGAATGTTATCCTCGAGCCTAAATTAGCAGGACGCTTTACATCTCTTTTCCCACTGACATCTCTTTATGACAGCTGGTGGAGTAAGACCGCTGCCTTTGAAGGTCAGAGTCATCATTGTCCAGCACTGACCGTGGATGAATTGCCTTGGGCAAGGGACTGTGATGATTACCCTTAGTGTGATCTTGCAAACCCTGAAACGTTACAAATTCCAAAACCAAGATTGTTATAAAGTGAGATGAGGTAATAGATCTCACTGACGGATGTGGTTGTGCAGTGGAGAAAGGTTGATTTCTCTTGGTGAGAGGAAGAACAGCTTTAAGCCAGATGCATTCCTATTCCTTCAATAGTGTTTAGAATTCACATTCTTGGGGGGGCTAGGAAATGCGTATCCTTGGAGGTTGCTCTAGAACTGTTTACAGGGCAATCTCATCTATGAGAAAAACTCTCCCCAAGGATATGATGTGTAAGCAATTTCTTGAGACCTGAAGGGTAAGTTGTTTAGGAAAACAGATCCCAGAGTTGAATGGAGCAGGCTTCCTGGCAGAGCTCGTACCTTGAGGAAAAGCCTGGTGTTGCCAGACAACAAGTCACCTTGGTGACAGTGAGAGGAGGGAGGTGGGGGTGGTGGTGCTCTGGGAGGGGCTGGAAGACTCTCGCAGGTGGGGGGGAGTGGTCTTGGATTTTATCTTCCTGGTAAGTTTTGGAGTGATATGGCTATCTATGCATTCTAGAAAGATCTCTTGAGCTGCTGTCTGGCAAAGGGATCAGAGGACGCAAGAATGAAGGGGCTATAGTAGAAAGCATCCCTTGGGCAATGGTGAAAAGCCACCCCCCCACGGGCAATGATCCTACAGCAGCATTACTCTAGTAGATGAGGCTCAGCCTGGGGTGTGTGTGTGGGTGTGTGCCATTCGTTCCTTATGCTTTTTCCTTTTCAAAGTTTACAAATATTTTTATCAAAACGCATCTGCTGTTTTTTATCATACCTCAACCCTGCTCTATATACCCAGTATAATTGTGATATGGAATCATTTGCATTTTATTTTAACTACATGCTCATTAAAGAAACTAGAAAGAAGAAAAGGTAGAAAAATAGGAATGAAAAATTATTTATAGTTTGATGACCACTGCTCACCAACTGTATATTTCTTTCTGTGTTTTTTTTCTCTCTGTGTGTGCACACAGAGGGAGTGTTTATTTAAAGGTTTATGATATTACCTATACTCTGTTTCCGCTGTTGTTTTTCTTTATCCTGACACTGTATCATCAGTATCTTCCCCTGTTATTCTTTGGAACCATTACTGGCCAGACAATATCCTCCAAGTAGTTACACGATGATTTATTTCATCCCCTTCTCTCCTATTATGGGACAATTAAACTGTTTCCTTTCCCCCTTATTATAAATGAGATTACATTGAAATTTTTTGTGCATAAGACTTTTTCCCTATTTAGGATTATTTTCTTAGGATAGATTCCCAGAAATGGAATTATTGGGTCAAAAGGTTTGTATGAGCATGTTTCTGTGCTGCCAGGCTGCTTTCCAAAGGCTCTGTGAATTTACACTGTCCCATCCCTGTGTAAAAACACCGTCCAAGGGAATGTGAGTTCCACCACAGCCAGGCACCCTTTAAGTCTCAGATCTGGAAGTAACTGCAAAGGTCAGTGAAGGAAACCTTCGCTGTGGAGAGAATATGAAAGCTCGCTCCATGATGGTCCTGGAAACTGCACCTTCACAGGGGTACTGGGAACTGCACCTTCACAGGGGTCCTGGGAACTGCACCTTCACAGGGGTCCTGGAAACTGCACCTTCACAGGGGTCCTGGAAACTGCACCTTCACAGGGGTCCTGGAAACTGCACCTTCACAGGGGTACTGGGAACTGCACCTTCACAGGGGTCCTGGGAACTGCACCTTCACAGGGGTCCTGGAAACTGCACCTTCACAGGGGTCCTGGGAACTGCACCTTCACAGGGGTCCTGGGAACTGCACCCTCACAGGGGTCCTGGGAACTGCACCCTCACAGGAGTACTGGAAACTGCACCTTCATGATGGTCCTGGGAACTGCACCTTCTCAGAGGTCACTCTGTACACATGCAACAAGTTCCCCACAGGACCTCCACCAGGAGCTGAGCCCTGCTCCTGTGTAATCCCAGGGACCTGGCCTGTGCCACGTGGTAGATACTCAGTGTACACAGGCAAAAATGGGTGCAGGTGACAAGACACTTGGAGACATGGTTTAAGTTGTCATTTCATTTTCCCTGGGTAGACAGCTCTGCTAGGACACCAGAGGCAACTGGGACAAACAGTTGCCCTTTGGTATGGCCAGAGTTTTCAAAGGGTGAATCACTCTGAAAAAGCTTCCAGGACCTTTTGCTGGGTCAAGTGGTCATGTGACCAGGGAGAAGTCACATAACCAGGGAGTAGTGTCCTGTTCTGAGTTTTAGTTGTCAAGACTTCCAGCCTTCCTGGCCTCTGCTGGGGTCTACACTGAGTTGCCCTACCTGTGACCTTCATGTTGGCCCTTTGCTGCCACCTGGCCATCCCTTGCCCCTCGGGCTGTCTAGACCCTACTACATTTCTAGACCTATCCAGAGACTGGCTTTGCCCACCCCAGGCAGTGTAGTTATTCCAGTGAGATTTGCCCAGCGTCATCTCCACCGACCCCCCATGGAAGGCGAGAGTTAGACGTCCGGATTCCAGCCCCTCCACACGCCTTGTGCTCTCAGAGCACTGTGCTCTGCCAGTGGTGCTTCCTTTCAACCACAAGGTCATCTCCTGGTCAACCCCACATTCCCCACTCACTTAAGCTATGTGGCAAGGCAGTGGTCACGGCTGTTGCACAGACCCGTGAAGCTCCATGTCTGCAGAGGTGAGGCCTGGGCAGCAGTACCGCCCCCGCCCCCAGTTTCCGCTTTGCAGGAGGCTCTGGACTGCACCTTCCTTCCATCAGCTGGGTCCTCCCAAGCAGAGGCAGTTGCTGTCATCCGTATTCTCATTTTATAGATGAAAAAGCACAAGAGGTCAGCAACTTTCGCACCTGAGTCCATGTGGCATTGGGACTCGTAATCGCTGTATTTTAGAACCTCCATTCACCAAGTAAGCAAGGAGAGGCCGGGGCTATAACGGAGGCTCGGTGACAACTTTGGTTTGTGTGACCAGGGAAGGCCTCTCTGAAGAAGGGACAGGTAAGAGGGTGTGGGGAATGTCACAGCCAGATAAGGAAAGGAGAGGAGCCTTCCTAGGAGTAGCAGGGGAGAAGGCCCTGGGGCAGGGGAGGACTTTGGGAATTCCGGGAACTGAAAGGACAGCACGGGGTGGGGGTGGGGCTGAGCTTACAGGACAAAGTAGCCGGAAAGAGGAGGTCGGAGAAATGGGGTGTCATATCTTCCAGGGCTTGAAGAGTCGAGCTTTTGTCTTGAGAGCAATGAGGACCCAGGAGAGGTTTCAAGCAGGACCGTGATCTTAGGATCCGGCCGCTCCGTGGAGAATGCACTAGAGGAGGGTGGGGAGGCGAGTGGGGCATCGGCTGGGAGGCTGAGGCAGCAAGGCGCACAGTGATCACGGCTGGTCACTGTGGTGGTGACAGGTAAAGAGAGAAATGGAGAGATTTTAAACAAATATTTGTTTAAGTGCTAATCAGTTAGATGTGGCCTCTGTAGGAAGCCTGTTTGGGGCCAGGGCACCACCCATGGTTTTCCACCCCTGCTATTGTTTCACCTGCTTCCTCTCCAGACTCCTCTCTATTTTGTTGGTAAACTGTTGAATTGACAACTTCCAGCAAGCCGCAAAGTTGTTCTACATACATGGCCCTGCGCACCGTGCTCGGTCCCATACAAGGTCGTTACTACTTCATCCCATTTTGCAGATGAGGAAACAAAGGCATAATGAGCCCGGATGTCTTCGACACATTCATGTGACTGGGACACCCTTGAGCCATGGCTGGAATCCAGGTCTGCTGGTGACCCTGTGTGTTGTGCTACCTGGTGCCCGCACCTTCCACTAGGCTGGGGCCTCAGGGGAGCAGGCTCCTTGCTGTATCCGCACCAAGCTAGAAGCCCAGTCCTGAAGCAGCAGCCAGCAGGTAGGTGCGCACAAAACCCAAGCAAACTTGCCAGTATGTGTGGATGATGGCGCGTCGTTCAGCCATAGAAAGGAGTGGACTATGGGCGCCTCCTACCACACAGATGCATCTTAAAAACATGCTGCTGAGTAACAGACACACAGAAATCACATGTTGTTCTAGCCCTTTCCATGCAATGCCCAGAATTGGTGACTCTGTAGAGACAGGAGTGGATTGGCAGGTGCCGGGGCTCACAAGGGGAAGGCACAGGTTACTGCTCGTTGCTGGGGGTGGGGTTTCCTGCTGATGATGGAAGTCTTTCAGGACATGATAGGAGGGGTGGCCACATTTCATTGTTAATGTCCCAGATGCTTATGAACTGTAGCCTTCAAGATGGTTCATGTTACATTCGGGGAGTTTCACTTCATAATAAAATGTAAGAAGGAATGAAACACACTAGCTTTAGTTCCTCAAAGACAAAAAAGTTGTGTTTTCCAACTTTCTTTGCAAAGGGGCAATAAGCATGTTCTTCTGGTCTTAAAAACAAGTCAAGAAACGCTACCTAAAAACAAAACAAACGTGCTGTATTCGCCCAACGAAGGACATCCTAGGTAGGTGGACAGAAATAGTCTCTTTCTTAAGGAGATAAGCAATTGATACTATTAAATACTATTTTGGTGAATTCTCTTAGCTCATTTTCTCTTCTTTCTCCTCGTCTGTTTCCCCTTTTGTTTTGGTTCTTCAATGTACACTTCTAGCTCCGTCTCTTCTTGGTGCCAGACTTACACTTCTGGTTCAAGTCCTGAATTCTCCTCTTCTCCTGTCCTTGCTCATTGAGGAATTTGAAAGCAGAGAGTCTTGAATTTGAGACATCTGGGAATGGCCAAGATTTTGGACTCGTTTTGTGAAAAGATGTATTTGTTCAGTTGAGCAAGTGTGAAGCAAATGCTTTCAGCGTGTCTGTTAATCTCGGCGGCCTGAGTGATGTAAGGGTCTGCTCACTCATGTTTTATGATGTTTGATTTTATAAAAATATGTTTGGTTTCAAGGCATTGGCCCCCATTCTGTGTTGACTAGGAACGAATTTGGAGAATGGAAAGCATCTTGAGTTTTATCCCAAACCTGGGTTGTTTTTTTAATCATCAATTGGAACTCTGTGATGGTCATGAGTAACACATTTTGTGAGTTCATGAAAACACTTTAATAGAAAAAAAAAAAATAGAACAACACTAAAATCAGAGTGACTGACACTGTATTTTGCCAAAAGACTTTTGGTGGAGGTTCTACTGATAGAGTGCTGTTCCTGCTTATCACACCGAGGAGAAATGAGAGATTCTAAATTTAGGTCACAGATTCTAAATTATAAAGGAGGCGAAACAAAGGCAGATTCTAGTCAAGTTGGAGAACTGGTGCCTGATTTATCACAGCTGGGAATTGGGCCGAATTCTCTCTCGATCACATCAGAGCTGAAGTTTATAATGCACTCAATGGCAGAAAATGTGTTTGTATCCCCAAAGCCATACCTTTTTAGAGCGTTCTTTAGCTTTCAGCAAGCTTCAGAACTATGAGATGTCGTGGGGCAATGCTTAGGTTATAATGATTAGTGCAAAAGTCCTGTTTATGATTTTGTAAGAAGATAAATAGAAAAGAAAAAAAATTCTACACTAAAAAAAAAAAAAAGTAAAAAGCCCAGAATCCTCAGATTCATTACCTCCAGGTCAAAGGAGGGTGATTTATTCGTTACACAAATGTGTATGTAGTGCCTACTTTGTACCTGGCCTGCACGCAGAGTTAAGGCAACTGCAGCCAGCAGGGTAAGAGATCTTCATCTTCACGGAGGGATGATATTTATCACATAGACAGACAAGTGAATATGGAAACAGGTGACGGGGCTGGGGCTGGTGGGTGTGAGCAGATGGCCACCTCCTGCCACTTCAGATCCCACTGCTTGATGTCCTGGAAGGATGCTGTTTATTTTGATCAAATTTGGTGTCAGTTTTCTTGCTGGGAGAGACGAGATCTGGGCTTTGGATCAGAGCCACCTGTGTGGGTGATTGCAGGGTTGGTGGGACCTCTGCAGAGTCCCGTGACTGACCTGAACCTGACTTCTCTCATCTCTGGTCGCTACAATTTCAAATCTAATCGTTCTTCCTTCCAGAAAAATCTCAGAGAGGTGTGCTCATGCCTTTTCAAGTTGTCTTTGGATTTTTTTACTTCCCATCTGTGGTAGGCTGAATACCGGTCTCCCGGAGGCATCCACGTTCTAATCCCCAGGACCTGTGAATAGGTTACTTCACACGGCTTTGCCGATCTGATTAAGTCAAGGTCCTCAAGATGGGCAGGTAGCCCCGGATGTCTAAATGGACTCAGTGAGATCATCACAGGGGTCCTTTTAAGAGGGAGGCAGAAGGTCAGAGCTATGAAGAGCAGATGATGTGAGGATGGAAGCAGAAGGGATTGGTGAGGAAAAATGCTACACCAGTGGCTTTGAAGACGGAAGGAGGGACTCTGAGCCAAAACGTGTGGGCAGCCTCTAGAAGACAGAAGAGGCAGGGGAACTTCTTCTACCTAGAGCCACCAAGAGGAAGACAGCCTGGACTCATCTGAGGCTTCTGACCTCTAGAACTATAAGGTAATAACTGTGTTGCTTTAATCCACTAAGTGTGTGGTAATTTATTAGAACAGCTTTACAAAATTAATATACCAGGTGAAACTAGAAGGCTCTGCCTATGCTGTAGACATAAAAAAGAGTAGGGCTCAGGCTGACAAGATAGTGGTATCTGAGGGGTTGGAAACCCAGCTGTACCACCTGCTATGTGTGTGATAGATAGAAAGTGACATTTTCTCTGTGCCACACTGTGTATACACTGTTCTTATACACATGTACCCTAAATGTATCCTTCAGTCCACATTCCCTCAACAAATGTCTAAAGGATACATTGAAGATACCTGTGTATAAGAACATTGGCCCATTGTAAGTGCTCAATAAATACAAACGATTATTAACGTAATTTAACCTATTTAATACTGTCTCCCTGGAATGATGGAAGAGGAATGAATTGTTGCCAGGAGAAGTGGACCAGACAGCTGTTAAATGGTAACAAAAATTATTTCTTTTCCTACATGTGTTCACTTGCACCCTTGAGAGCTTTTCTCCATAGGGACTAAGGACAGTTTCTGTTCCCTGCTGCTCACGTGTGGATTAAGAGCTACAATTTGGATGACACACAATTGATGACACTGTTTAGGTTCTGGGTTGTATTAAAAAATTGCTGTCAGAGCCAAATAAAGAGGCTCCCTGTGATCTTTCTGCAATTCTGTTCATCTCCAGTAGATCACGGGCTGCCTGGTTGTTGCTTTGCAAAAAGTTATTCCCCTGAAAACCAGGGAGGAAGCGTAGTCACATGAAATCCTGTTGATTTTTCTAAGCTTACCTAGTTAGGGTAACACTGTTATCCAATGTAATTTCTGATTTCTAAAAACAGAAGACTTGTTACTTCCATGAATCTAGCCTAAAGCAATGATTCTTAATTCAATAAAAATATCAGCATGCAAAGATGTTTATGGAAATATTATTAAAAAAAGAAAAACCTGGAATAAACTAAAATGCTAGACCAGTGGTTCTCAACCTTCCTAATGCTGGGAGCCTTTAATACAGGTCCTGGGGGTCGCGAACCACAGGTAGAGAACAGCTGTGCTAGGCAATATAAGAATTGCTAAATATGTTGTGGTCTAGTCACTCTGTGGAATATTATGCAGTTGGTTGAAAGTGTGGTTCTAATAACTCTGCTGTAATAAGGAAAATATTTTCAAGATACTGCTAAGAGAAAAATTGGGAGACAAAATTGTACTCAGTATGATTATAACGCATATAATGATTATAGCTCATGCATTAATAACCTAGCAGAAAACCTACCAAAATATTGACACCCACTTTGTTAAAGTGGCAGAATTAGGAATTGTTTCTTTCTTCTATTTCCCAAATATTTAGTAATATAATTATTTACATCTCTAAGGGCGGGGGGGGGGGAGAAAACAAAGTAATAAGCGAAAGGTTCAAAATAGCATGGAAGATGTCCAAACAATTACAAATACACACATTTATAACTTTAAATTTAAATGCCTGCAGAGCTCTAACGCCCTCCATCAGTGCTGATGGCAGGAAAGCCAGGGTGAGAAACTTTGGCCATTAGCACTTAGCAGGGCGTGTGGAAACTGTCTTAGCACATACACATTCTGGCTTCAGTCAACCGATTTGGTTTTATGAGACAAAGGAGAGGTTTGCTTCCCCAAATAATTCAGTTCTGATTATTTCAGTGACCTCCATTCCAGTGCAGGGACTAAGGACGGAAAGAATGATTACTTTTTTAGATCTCTAAGTGTTCTCCAAACATCCTTCCAAAAGGAACATATTAATTTGCATTCCCACCAGCAGTGTAGAAGTGTTCCCTTTTCTCCACATCCACGCCAGCATCTCTGGTCTTGGGATTTTGTGATATGGGCTAATCTTACTGGAGTTAGATGATATTTCAAAGTAGTTTTGATTTGCATTTCTCTGATGATTAAGGATGATGAACATTTTCTCATATGTCTGTAGGCCGTGCGCCTGTCTTCTTCAGAGAAGTTTCTCTTTAAGTCCCTTGCCCAGCCTTCGATGGGATCACTTGTTCTGTATGTATATGTAGATTCAGACAATCTTAATGGCACTGGTGTGTTTTTAGTATTGCTTTTTAAAATATTATTCACACAATTTCCAATCTAAACATCATGTGAAGATACAAGACGAATACTCATGTCTGGGAGGAAGGCTGTTTATGAACTTAAAATGCATACAATAAAACTATTAAAAAAAAAAAAAAGAATGATTGCATCTAGGATGCAGGAAAGGCTCACCACGTGCTCCTCTAGGTAGGCCCTCTCTGTTAGACAGACAGGCAGGTGAGCAGAACGAGGCCAGGATCTCACATGGGGTAGGGGGGCAGTGCAGGGGAGGCCCTGGGCCGTGGGACACCAGCTGCCTGGGCTGCTGAGATCTCCCTGTGATTCTGCAACACAGTCTATTTCTAGGAGACCCAACAGCATCTCACTAGATTTGTAATTCCCTACAGGGGTATGCATGAGTGCAATGGTTTTCCGAAATTCCGCACAATAAAAAGCATATATGAGAAACAAAGTTTCCCTCCACTCACATCTCATATCCTCAGTTTGTGTTTCCTGAGAAAACCACTGTAAACGAGGAACACTAAATAAATACAGATAAATGCAGGGAAGTGTCTCCCCTGCAATCACTTATAATCTCCCCAGCCTGTGGGGGAATTTAGATTTTTAAACAAACTTCCTTTGTACATGCATCTTGGATGCAGGGCCTGGGCCTGGATCTGGGGGCTGCTGCTCCAGCAATGCCCAGTTGAATGAAAAACACAGCAAATGTATCCCCATTATGTCAGCAATATTTGTCGTATGAAGCTTTCCAGAATATAGATGTTCAATAGACTGAGTTAAACTTCTATTGGTTTTGCAAGATCTAACAGTTTTAGAGAGTGATATGTTTTGGTTGGAGATGTTTCTGAGCAGAAATGAAATTGAAAATTGATCTGAAAATTCCCTCTGTCCTGGGGTCCCAGTTGGTGTACAGGCAGGAGCACTGGATTTGGCAGGCCTGGGGGTTTCCGTTTTCCTGGCTGAGTTACTCCCCTTTTCAGACTATGAAGTCAACTGATTGGACCAACTCTGGGCATCCAAAGTGCTCTTCAGGGGAGCCTGGAGATTGCTTTGGGGCTAAGATGGAGCTGTGTTCGATGAACAAGCAGACAGGTCCAGCCCTCTTCCTGCCCCCATCCTCCTACAAAAGCAGGTCCTTACATGTGTGTGTGTGTGTGTGTGTGTGTGTGTGTGTATTATTAAGCTCCAAATTGTCCAGATTTTCCCAGTTTTTCTACTAATGCTTGGCCTTTCCAGGATCTAATCCAGTATACAACATTACATTTAATGTCTTTCTTGATTTTCCCTCTAATTAAAATTTTAGTCCAACTGATGATTCTGGAGCATGGCTTGGTGTCTTCCAGGCTCCATGGCTGACATTCTGGATGATGATGGATGAACGGTAGGGTGGGCAGACAGACGGGGTCTTTGGAGTTAAGCAGAGCTGGGCTAATTTTCACTTTCTAGAGGATATTGGACGAGCCCCTTCCAGGATTCTCACCTGAATGGGAGAAGAGTAATGATTTTGCGAGTTCTGTGGGTGAGTTTGGCACGTGACTCCGGGAGCATTTTGGCTATGCTGGCCTCTTCCCAGCTCCATGTGTTGACAATGTCCCTCAAGTTAGGAGTCTGCCTGAACTTCCTGTGGCTGAGCCATTGGCACTACCTCCCGGGACACTTGTCCCCTTTCCTGCTGTGCCTTCCAACATCTCCAAGCACCTGGGATAATATTTAACAGCAGCCCTCCCTCCTGCTTCAGGGAGAGACCCTTTGATATCCAGTGTTTTGATCATACTGTTGAGATGGAATTTAAAACATGCATCCTAATTCAGCTGTTCCAAATTGGAAAAATATTACATAATTAATGAATATTAATCATAGAAAAATTAGAGAGTATGAGTAAACAAAAGGAAGAAAATAGAAATCGTCTGTAATCAGACCACCCAGCAGTGACCCTGCTATCAGTCTGGGATCCACAGCAGAAAGATACAAATTCTCTCCCTCCCTCTCTTGTAAAATGACACCGTTCTATCCACAGCTTTCTGTGTATCATGTCATCCCTTACCATATATGATCAATTTTTACATAGTAAAATATAATTCTGCTCAGTAATTTTTACATTATGTGGACTTGAAATTGTCTTCACAAATTCTGTAGTGTTGGATGGTATGATTGTTTTTAATTTTTGTTTTTGCCAGTAACATTCCAATGGACATCCCTCTAGTGAAGTTTTCGAGCATCATTTTCCAATTAGGCGATTCGAAGCTGGCAGCACATTCAGCCTCCACCCTCCTGTCCCCCTGCTTCCCTTGCGAGGTTCGTGAGCTCGTCCTTCTGGTGGCCAGAGGGCCCACTCAGCTCATCTTTGTTTTCTCCTCTCTAAATTTAAGCCCCGTGGAGTTCCTCAGCATGTATCTACCCGCTGCCTGTTGCCTCAATTTGCACGCCCACTGCCGATTCTCCCTGCATATTTGGTGTCTGGTTTCCTAGCTCTGGTCTGCATCCTCACGTATTCAACAGGAAGTTGCTGAGCACCTGTTCTGTGCAATGCACAGGTCTGGGCACTGGGGAAATGCAGCAAGTGAGACAGAAGATACTCCTGGCTTCAGGGAGTGGCCTTGTGGAAGGGTTGGCAGGCATCAAACAGCCAGCAAACGCCATAGTAACTTCAAAGGGCTGCAAAGACCAAAACGCATTTAAGAGGATGGTGAATCTTGGAGGGTAGCAACAATGACCACGGGGACAAGAGGGCCCTACAGAGGCTGACGATAGGGACACCACAGCAGCAGCCATCACAGCAGGAGGAGAGAGACGGCAGACGGGGAAGGTGAGGGCGTCAGAGGGGCTGGTCGCCGGCCAGGCTGTGCAGGGTCTTCAAGGCCCTGGGGAGGAGCTTAAATTTTATTTGAAGGTCAACAGGAAAGACTTGACAAGGAAGGGCCTGGTTTTCTTTTCTAGAAATCAACTTGGCTTAAATTTGATTTTCAACCAAATTACCTAGATTGTACTCAGGAGGGAGAATAACTCTTCAACAGACGTTGACCAGAAGTAAGCAACAGCAATTTCTGGTTTTGCGTTTCCTGAGCCTTCTGGGTCTTTTTTTTGGTGTGGCAGATACTGTGATTAGATTCCCATCTATTTCCTCTCTACCTTTGCTGCTTGATCCTGCAGAGAGGCAGTAGACCCGTTTCTACATCCTCACTTCCCGGCCTCCTCTGCGGGTGGCTTGGGAGTCATCCCTCATGAGTCACGAGCGGGCTTCTATGGAGAGCTCTGGGAAGGCTTTTGCTTTCTTGATGAAAGGACATAGACCCAGTTGTCACATCCCGTCTCCTCCCCTGCCTGCCTCTAACCCAGACATGATGGCTGGAGGGCAGAGCTGTCTTGCTGTCATTCCATGACAGGCATGAGGATGAAGGGCGACATGAGACAGAACGTTCTGGAAAACAACACCAGCCTCGGTCCCCAGCAGCTTTGATGAGCAGATGGGCAAATGCCAGAAATTCTTTCTTGCTATGGTAAGAAATAAAAATCCCCGCTAGTTTAGGCCACAGTTGCTCAGATTTCCAGCTACTTGCAGCCGACACCTTCCTAACTAAAACACCTATCCTTGTGGAACAGTAGGAACAGACTCCATTAGTAATTCCACGAAAGATGGTGCAAAAGCATTGAAGTTCTGACTACCTCACTGTGTGTTAAAACTGTAACCACTGCTGGACCCCAATTATGAAGTCTTTGTGCTGTGGAATTAGGGTTCACGGTCACAGACGCTACAAGACGTGCTCTTTAATCGCCACATGAGAATGATTTGCACAGTGAGGTGCAGACACCCTTTCCCCGAGAGGGGGCTGAGCCTGCTTCCTCTCTCACACTGCTTGGTTCTGATGAAGAATAAAATGATATCCCAGTCACTCTGCTCTGTCTATGTTGCTTGAAAGTCTCAAGTGCATGCTGAAGATCAGAGAGCACATTTTAAGTGATCCTGGTCACTGACTTGAAAACAGCTTTGGCTTTCACCCTTTCTTTCTTCCAGTGTGAAATTACCAAGATGAGTCTCCCTGGCAGAACCTCTCAGAAGTATAAATTATAACAGTTGTGCAATAAACACCTACTATATTCTGGGTACTTTTTGGAAACACTTTATAAGCATTATCTCTAATCTTCACTTAATCATTACCATGATTTACGGACTGTAGATTATTTTCCAAGTGAAAATCAAGACTTAGAAAAGTTTAATGATCTTCCCAAAGTCATTGTGTGTTTGAGAAACTCTCATCTAGCTGGTTCATCTCGGCTACCACGAACTACATGGAGCAGCTCACAGATTTGGTCTGTTTAAAAACTATGTCCATATATTTATACAAATATTTATTATAGCCAGCTTGAGCTATAACAAAAAATTAACAACAATGTAAATATCAAGCTAAAGAAACTGCTCAAATAAACCCGGGTGAATCCATTGAATGAACTGCCCAGAATATATTCATTGTGAAGGGCTGTGAATGGTATGGACATTATTAGTACATTATCGTAAAACCAAGGGTATGCTTGTGTATACATAGAAAAATACTATAGGGGGACTTTGAACTAATATATTGCTGGTAGTATTTTTTAGGAATGTTAGAAATAGAGGCCATTTTCACTTTTAAAATGTATTTTATATTATTTCATTAAAAGTTTTGTCATACAGGACAAATAAACAACTCCCTGTAAAACATTAAGAATACAATTATTTTACTGGGGTTGCACAGCGCCATTTAGGAAGCATTTGTGGTAGGCTGAATGGCTGTCCCCACAAAGACACGTACACCCCCAACACTTGAATGTGACCTTACTTGGGAGTTGGGTTTATGGAGCTGTAATGAAGGCTCTTGAGATGAAATCTTCCTGAATTAGGATGCTTCCTCAACACAGTCCGAGTTTAGAAAGAAGGGGGAGAGGCATACAGGAAAGAAGGTCATGTGACAGCAGAGGCCGAGACTGGAGTGATGTGTCCACAATCTGAGCCCCGAGACCTGCTAACGGCCTCCTGAGGTTGGGAGAGGTGCAGAGGTGGATTCTCCCTCGTGGCCTCCGGAGGAACCACCCTTCTCACAGCTCAACTCTGGACTTCTGGCTTTGAAAGCTGGGAGAGCATCAATTTCTGCCATAACCCACCCTGTTCCCAGTAGTTCGTGACCCAGCCCTAGGAGAGGAATACATTACTTGTCTTGAAATGGGAGGCACAGAGCTGACTGGGTTGCTTCCTGCAGAAAAGCAGAGCTGTGCCAGCCAGGCACCCTCTCCCTGAGCCCAGCAGCCTGCAGGGCCTGGCCGTGTTTGGGGAGGCAGGGAGCTCAGGAGCAGGCAGACTTTCTATGTCTGAAGCAGTTGATAATACCCCTACAAGAGTGACTATTTAGGCGAGACAGTGGTAATTTTGTGGAAATGTAGCTGCTTGCTATAAAAACTTCAAAGAATTTTAGAAAAGTGCAAAGAAGGGAAAGCAGGAGGGAAGAGGGAAGGTGATTGGCAGATTGTCACCTAATGTGCACAGGGTGAGGGTGTTCAGCTCCCCCAGGGGAAGGACTCGACTACAACTTGAATTTCATCTTAGAAATGAAAACAATGTAACTTAAACCCTGTACCCTCATATTAATCTGAAATTTAAAAAAAGAAAGAAAAAGAAAAAAAGCAAAGCAAAACAAACTTGCACTTCTTAGAAATCATTTTTCCAACATTTGATGAACATCATTCCAAATCCTCTCTGGGGTTACATTAAGCCAGAAGCCTTGGTGGATGTAATTTTATAAAAATGGGTTCATATCATGGATGTTATTTTAATAAAAACTATGGAACATACATCTACTTGAATTTTCCAAACTGAAAATAAACTAAAATCAAACAAAGGAAATCCCAAACTTCAGATGTTTTTAAAGTTAAAAGACAATTATGAAAAAACACTTGAGTTTAGCATCATTTTACTTTTTAAACACTTTATATGTTTCCATTTTATAGTATAATTCTTACTCTCTGCCATGAAAGAGGAGGATTTTACATACTTAATTTTCCCTTCTACCCCCAGCATTAAGATTTTCATTATTGCAGTATTATTTTTGAATTGCCTGGAATCGTACCATTTGTTCTCTGTTCTGTTAACAAATTCCCACTGTTGTTTGGTCTACGTAAAAGGATCTAGCGCCTACCGGTGTCCCTTTATGGGGGCTTCCCCACGGCTGTGTGTTTAAGTTTGATTCATGTCTTGCTATGCTAGATTTCATCATCAAATATTTTTGATGGGTTTTGTTAATATAGTCCTTGGCTTCTTGTATGTTTAAGCATGCACTACTTGGCTGAGTAAAAAACTCATGAGTCACCTTTTCCTCTTAGAATGGGGTAGACAGATGTCGTTCTGGTGTTTTCCAGTGTTGAGGGTTATACTGGAGATTGAGGGACCTGCCAACCTGCCCAGAGGACTTGTGATCTCTGAACAACGCATACAGGACGTTTTCCCAGGACCATAAGCATTTTCATAGGACGTAGCTTGATGTTGCCAATTTTGTTTATTTTTCCTGGGACATAGCATTTTTTTAAAAATTAAATCATAGCTGTGTACATTAATGCAATCATGGGGTACAATGAGCTGGTTTTATATACAATTTGATATATTTTCATCACATTAGTTAACATAGCCTTCCTGGCATTTTCTTAGTTGTTGTGTTAAGACATTCATATTCTACATTTACTAAGTTTCACATGTACCCTTGTAAGATGCACCATGGGTGTGGTCCCACCATTTCCCCTTCCTCCCCCCATCATCCCCCCTTCTCTCCCCTCCCTTTCCCCCTTCCCCATATTCTTGGGCTATAACTGGGTTATAGTTTTCATATGAAAACTATAAATTGGTTTCATAGTAGGGCTGAGTACATTGGATACTTTTTCTTCCATTCTTGAGATACTTTATAAAGAAGAATATGTTCCAGCTTTATCCATGTAAACATGAAAGAGGTAAAGTCTCCATCTTTCTTTAAGGCTGCATAATATTCCATGGTATACATGTACCACAATTTATTAATCCATTTGTGGGTCGATGGGCACTTGAGCTTCTTTCATGACTTAGCATGTTCTTTAAACTTGGAGATATCTAGCTTTCTTTACCTTAAAAAACTTAAATTGACTCGCAATGTTTTCCTGGCCCCTCTTTTCTGTTGTGAATCCTGATTTGTGCACATCAGCCTCCCTTCCCCTTCAGCTTGTCATCTTGTCTGTAATCACTGTCATCTTCGTCCCTTTCTTTTTCGTTTCATGTGATTTCTGAAGCTTGCCTTGTGCTTTTCAAGCCATTTATCTATTTTCTGTTGCCTCTAAGTGACTTTCATGCCCCCATTGTTTATGTTTATGTTCCATGATTTCCTGTGCTCGGCTACTTCCCAGATGCTCCTCACCTCCAGCTACTCCTCACCTCCAGCTGCTCCTCACCTTACTTCTTTTTTGATCACTTCTATTTCTCCTTTGAACTTTCTTTCCTGAGAAGCCATGATGTCAGTTCATTTCAGACTGAAGCAAGCTAATCAGGAGGTAGATCATTTACGACATTCATCATTTTTTACCTGACTTCCCTGTTTGTTTCTCCATCTCGTGTGCCCTGTGTCGGGGAGCCCACAGACCTCTGTCTAGGTGTCCCTCATGGGTGACAGGAGCACGCAGCTGATAGACCCGTGGTGGTGCAGAGGCAGCTGGCAGGGCACAGGCAGCTGGGCTCCAGTGGAGACTTGAGGTCTCTGTCCCTCCTGCTCAACCACCCTTGGTGAAATGTGTACCTCGGGTTCTGGTGTCCAGGAAGCCAGTGCGGCTCCTAGGAGATACTTCCAGATGCAGATTTTGTTGTAACTCCAGGGTCACTGCCATCCCTTTCCAGCCCAGTCATGCTCTCCCAAACAGAGGCCACTCCTAAGCAACGAAATTAGTGTGTTTTCCTGGTTTCTCCTCATTTGGTTGGCAGTCCCCTCCCCTGGGTCATCTGCAGGGTGGGCACTGACTTTGCAGGATGATTCTGGCTTCCCCTGTGTGTGGCGTGTGGCACTGGGAGGGGTCCACGAGTGAATACTGCCATGTTTGTCCTCTTCTGAGACACTTTGCAGGGTCATTCTTTTTATCCCTTGAAGTCAGGCCTGGCCAGATGAACTGTGTGGGCAGCAGAATGTGAACGGAAGAAGCATGAGTCACCTACGTGCTCCCTTCTCCATCCACGGAGAAATCTAAAGGCTCATGCTGTGATGAGGGCGTGGGGTGGGTGGAGCTGGCTGGGCCCTGTGCCCACCCTGAGCATAGGCCCCAGATGCTCCCCTGTGAGCAGGCTGCACAATTAATATGTAATCTTTGCTGTTCAATGCCACTGAGATTTGGGATTAGATTTGGTTAGAGCTGTACAACCTAGGCCAAGGCTGGGGGACCTTATCATGTCCAAAGCCAAGATCAATTAGCTGTAATCAAACAAGGCCACATTCAAGAAACCTCAACTAGACATACTTAAAAAGGTATGCTATTTTGTAAAGATCTAACTATCAGGTACTTAGCAATTTCAAAAAACCAAAACTGCATTTGCAGTAATATAGTTACAACTTGTTGCAAAGTGTCACTTGAAGTTGTGGGTTTAGCACAGAGATGCAAAACACAATGAAAGGAAATGACTTAAAAAAAAAAAAATCTGTGCAATAAACCCTTCATGTTTTCCTGTCATGGATGGTGCACCGTCTGTACCTATACTCACTAAATTCACTAAATTCAGTCCAACTTTAAGACATTTACCTTGAAAGTTGTTGGAGATATCTATTCCCTGTGTTATGTTTGAAAGAGTGGTCAAAACAAGTAATACTGGGTAGTAAAGAAAATCTTCTGATATGACTAAGATGAAGTAAAAAACCTGCAGCAAGTCAATGGTATCAATTGATCCAACTGAAATGATTGAATAATACGTGTTTTCATTTTGAAGGGTTGCATGAAGTTGTTCTGTTAAGCTGAAGGCTAATTCACGCTGCCTTTCAGTTATGTTTCTCCCTGAAAGAGGCAGTTGTTTGTACTTTGAAACATTATTGGGTCTAAGGATCTTACAACTTGACAATGCTTTCTTTCATAATTTCTGTTGCCCTGAATGGCTTCCCTTTTCCCCCCAGAGCATATAAGCTACTATATAAGTTGCTTAGTGGCATTATTTCCAAGTCTTATTGCTGCCTGAAAGAATTGTCATTGCTTTTATTTTTCATCTTTTAATTTCTGCAATACAACATTTCATGCCTCTCCCTCTAGTTTAAAATATATGTGGTCCTGGAGTGTTTATGATGCTGATGAGCACTGAATTTCTTTAACATTGATATTGCACTATCATAAAGCAAGGAAATCATCTTATCTTTAGCAGAAACCAGATATTATTGCAATTCTTAATCCTTATTAAAAAACCTGTTTTTTAGTATTTTCTTGGTCTTCCTTGACATGATGGACTGTAATGTTGAGCTGTGCAAGTATTCACAAATTCCACTTCAAACAGTGCCCTACTGTCAAAAGCTTATGACAGACTGGCCTATAAGATCCCCTTAACCTCTTACCAACCAGCCTCATGCAGTAGTGGCACCATCAGGCGGGGGAAGATAGAATTAAATCATGAGGGTAGCAGCAGTCAGTTTAGTCCTATGGCTGGTAATGTTCTAATTATGCTGGTCAATCTGAGAGGATAATTTCATTGAAACTTAGTTTATTCTTTAGTGTTTTAAATAACATTTATTTTAAAAATAAAATAAAATATAAATGATGAACAAAAATGAATTAATAAAAATAAAACGATTTGCTCATAAAATTAAATTTGGATTCACTCAAAGGCTGCACTTATGGGCCTAGAAGACTGCAGGTTTCCCACACCTGACCTAGCCTTTTCAATCCATGCAGGGCAAGAAAAGCTAAGGATTTCTGTAGCAAACATTAGGAAGCCTAGGAATTGAGGCAGTTAAGTGGGAAGATGTAGATCAGGGCAGACCATTCATCACCCATCCAGGACACTGAGCAGCATCAATGGTTTCCTCAAATATTGGAAAGAGAAATTTTGTAGAATCTCCAAACTTGAGGGTTTTTGTTGCAGAAGGTTTCAGATTTCTTGCGTTCATGAGAAAAAAAAAAACAATGGAACCTAATCCTTTTCTGTTCCTCTCCACTTCCTTTCAAACAAAGTTAGCTTCTTATGCACCAAATTTGATGCTGTCGACAGGATTATTTACTATCCCTGCACAAACTTGGCAGATTTATGATAGATTACACTGATCACTATATCCCCTGAAGAGCCATGGAAGTTGCTGCCTTCAGATCTTGTTGCAATTTTGTCTGTCAATGTTATCTGCCCCCCACCTTTATTTTGGTCAGTCAAGTTATTTCTTCTCTCTACAATTACAAAAAATGTGTGCATAATCCAAGACATGTTTGAAGAGTAAGACCTCCTACCTCTGAACTCTTGGGCGTGGCGGTAATGGGAGGTGTCTTAGTTCCAATCTCATTTCCCAAAAATCCAGCCTGTATGTTAGAACCACAGTGACCTCCCTGCCCTGGAACCAGAGAAGTCAGGCTTAAATCTTCACTCATGGCAGAGCCTCAAAAAAAATCACATAAACTTTCTGAGCTTATTTTCTCACCCACAAAAATGTGATAATGACAGCAGACTTTTTTATCCATAAGAATTCTGGGAAGAGCAGCTGAGCTCATCTGTGGGAAAGGTCCTGGAGCAGCGCCTGACCCTAGGTGGGCTCTCAGCAGGTCCTGCTTGAGAACACCTTGCTAATTCTGCAGTTGGCATCTCAGTTCATTCATTCAAGTACTTAAAACCTATATATCAGGCACTCTGGGAGATACCTGAATTTATCGTTATGCAAAATGCAGGTCAGAAGGTGATGGTAAAATTAAGCTAACAATTATCAATAAAATGAAGTGCTATTATATATATCCTGGGATCACAATAGCTAACAGTGAACAGCTTACTATGTGCTCCAGCACTGGGCTGTCTTTGCCTGGGTCATCTCATTTATTCCACACAACTCTGTCTGCATCACTGTTATAATCCCCAGTGTAAAGGGGAGGACGTGAAGGCCTGGACACATAAGGAACCAGCCTATTCCCAGAGCAACAGAGTTGGAATGGACACTCTTTGCTAAACTACAGTCTATGGTGCGTCCAGAGGTATTCACAGCTGCTGGAAGCAGGCAGCTGCCTTGGGATGGATGGCCAGGAAAGGCACTTCAGACAAAGGGATACCTGGGGTCAGCCTCCACGTTGGGCAGGGGGTGTCCACTTAGGCAAAGGAGGCCCGAGGCCAGGCCCAGGTAGGCACAGGAGAACTGTGCTGATAACTATGAACAGTTCGCTGTGTAAGCAGAGCATCTGTGAAGGTGAATGTTGGAGGACAAGGCAGGAGTCTGATCAAGATACTTAGATGTCAGTAAAGGGGCTAGGACACCAGTGGGAGGCCAATGACAGAGGTTCCCCATGAGTCTAATGTGACTAGCTTTACCCATGGTGTTTGGGAAATGGCTTCTACCTGGCGTTCATTAGCACCTTTGGGAACCCAGGTGCTTTTAAAATTCCTAATTGGGTGTGATAAAATCTCCAAGGCCTGTAAAATATTTTTCTTAGGGCCATGTCTCACGCACGACTGCGTTGCTGAAACCAAACACAGCATTTGGCCCGCAGCTAGCAGGGAGGGGATTGCTGGCTGAGTGAATGAGTAAGTGAATGGAAACCAGATCCATGCCAGTAGCCAAAGGTGGGGGGAAGACACAAGAAAGCCTGGGATTCTGGGAGTGCTGCTCTGTTGGTCCAGCTGCAGAGAGGCCAGGGAGGTGGGACTCCAGCTCACTGTGCGCATGCGACTTCAAAGGTGGTTTGGATGATTTGGGCATTCTTGAAGTAGAGGTATGTAGTTTCCAGCATCTAGGGAGAGATTTTCATGTGATGTGTCGATGAAACTCCTTGGGTGGGGCATTGGTAGATAGGCTGTTATGTTAGGCGTCTCAGGACAAGTTCAGGATCTAAGTGACTCTGAGTCTGTAGACCACTGCTGTGTTCTTTTCTTAGAAAACATGTTTCTAAGTGAAGCCGTAAGAACTCCTGGGAGTGGTCACAGCCTGCTGGGTGGCACCGTCTTCTGCCTCTTGAGACTGGAAGTCCCTTGAAGATAAGGGCTGTGACTTCTTGTCTTCACCTCTTATCAATGGCACCTGTAGATACAGCCAGAGGAACTGGAGGCAGACTACAGCCTCAGGCTGGGTGAGTACAAAGGCGTTTTGGAGGAAGGGTTGCCTGAGCTCAGCTCTGAATTTGAGTGGGGAGTGACTCAGCCCATTCAGACACCTCAGTCCCAGGTGGACGCAGAGTGGGAGGACAAATGTGAATAATTCACTGGGGAAGAATGGAGTCTCCTATGGCTCTCGGAGGATCAGAAACCCTCGTCACAGACTGCCCTCGGAGCGTACCTGCAGCCTCAGTGGAAATTTCCCATGCACACTGACAGCTGCCCCTGAGTTTCCCACGCCCCTTTGCTTCCCTGCTTGGGAAGTTTCTCTGGAGGAATTTGGACCTGTTCAGCCAGAGTGTGGGCTGCCGGGAAATGCCCCCAGGCAACTGTCAGCCAAGGAAAGACACCTCACCAGGCTCAGCTCCTCAGGGGCCCCAGAGGGACCTGCCCACAGTGTTAAGCCCTCTCGACAAACTCTTCTGTCTTTATTATCCTGTTTTTGTCTCACTTTCCCTTTTCCCTGCTTTATGTAAATAAATGATGTGCCCTCTAAGTCTTTGTCTTAGGGTTTGCTTTCAGGTAAACTAAAACATGACATTCTGGTTGGTGCTCAGTAAGTACTGGCCGAGCGTGTGAGATCTGCTCAGCTCCCCCAGATCATGACCAATGCTGGAAGCTCTAAGAAAAGGCATCACACAACTGTGCTACCTCACCTGACCTCCAGGTGGGGCTCGCCTGCCCTGCGGGGTCCTCATGGCTCTGCTGCTGTCCCCAGCCAGCCGCTCTCCGTCCCCGTCTCTGCTCCCACAGAAGCTGGTTTGGGCCTATCACGTGGCGGATCTTGACCAGTTGGGCCCAGAACCCAGACAAATGACTGCATCATCACATCTGGGTGCCATCGGGCTGTGTTGGCCCACCCTGCTGCCTGGGCCAACCTGGAGGGACGACATCTGCCCTGAGGTCCTTGTGAAGGTCTCAGCCCGGATAAATTACTTGTTTGGTGCCTGTACTTGGGATTGTTATGCAGCCACGCTTTGACCAGGAACTGCCATTGCTTAAAGCCCTCTCCATTGCCCTTGCTCACCAAAACTAGTTTCCTTAGAGATGAGCATCTGCCCAGGTTAAAGGCCAAATTTCTTTTATTTGTGTATTTTTAAAAATTTGTATAAATTTAAAGGATACAAGTGCAATTTTGTTGCATAGATACATTATGTAGTGGTGAAGTCTGGGCTTTTAGTGGACTCATCTCCCCAGAATGTACATTCTACTCATTAAGTGATGTCACGTCTTCCACCCCTTCGCACTGCCCCACCCTCCAAGTTTCCTGTCTCTCTGTTATTCCACACTTTGTACCATGTGTGCACATTATTTAGCTTCCTCTTATAAGCCAGAACATGAGGTATTTGACCCATGTGATAAACATATGACTGTGGGTATCTTTTTAATATAATAATTTTTCCCCCCTTTGGGTAGATACTAGGAGTGGGATTAGTGGATCAAATGGTAGTTTTATTTTTAGTTCTTTGAGAAATATACATAATGTTTTCCATAAAGGTTGTACTAATTTACATTCCCATCAACAGTTTATGAGTCCTCTTTTCTCTGCATTCCAACCAACATCTGTTACTTTTTGTCTTTTTTTTTTTTTTTTTTGCAGTCTTTTGCCGGGGCTGGGTTTGAACCCACCACCTCCAGCATATGGGGCCAGCACCCTACTCCCTTGAGCTACAAGCGCCGCCCTACTTTTTGTCTTTTTAATAATAGTCATTTTGACTAGCATAAGATAATACCTTTGATTAGTGATGCTTGTTTATATACTGGCTAGCCCTTTGTATGTTTTGTTTTGAAAAATGTCATGTCCTTTGCCCAATTTTTAATAGGATTATTTGTTTTTTTGTTTGCTTGTTGAGTTGCTTAAGTTCTTTGTAAATTCTGGCTATTAGTCCCTTTTTGACCAGATACTTTGCAAATGTCTTCTCTCAATCTTCAGGTTGTCTGCTCACACTGTTGATTATTTCTTTTACTGAACAGAAGCTTTTTAGTTTAATTAAGTCCCATTTGTCCACTTTTGTTTTCGTTGCTTGGTCCAGAAGAGTTTTCTATAGGTTTTTTTGTAGTATAGTTTAGAGACTTACATTTCACTTCTTTCATCCATCTTGAGTTGATTTTTGTATATTGTGAGAGTGGGGGGTGGGGTGGAGGTGTTGGGGGTGGTAGGGGGAGAGGCGTGGAGGGTGTTCCCGTCTCATTCCTCTGTGTATCTTGAGTTGATTTTTGTATATGGTGGTGTGTAGGGGGGGTCCCATCTCTTTCTTATGTGTATCTTGAGTTGATTTTTGTATATGGTGGTGTGTGTGGGGGAGGTCCCATCTCTTTCCTCTGTGTATCTTGAGTTGATTTTTGTATATGGTGGTGGGGGGGAGGTCCCATCTCTTTCCTCTGTGTATCTTGAGTTGATTTTTGTATATGGTGGTGGTGGTGGGGAGGTCCCATCTCTTTCCTCTGCGTATCTTGAGTTGATTTTTGTAAATGGTGGTGGTGGTGGGGGGTCCCATCTCTTTCCTCTGTGTATCTTGAGTTGATTTTTGTAAATGGTGGTGGTGGGGGGAGGTCCCATCTCTTTCTTCTGTGTATCTTGAGTTGATTTTTGTATATGGTGGTGGTGGGATCCCATCTCTTTCTTCTGTGTATGGCAATTCAATTTTCCCTGCACCATTTATTGAAAATCATGTCCTTCTCTCATTGTGTTTTCTTGAATGATCACTTGATTGTAGATATGTGGCTTTATTTCTGGGTTTACCATTCTGTTCGATTGATTTATGTGTCTGTTTTTATGCTGTTACAACCACGCTTTGGTTATTTTTGCTTCACAGTACACTTTGAAGTCAGATAATGTGATGCCTCTAGCTTTGTTCTTTTTGCTTAGGATTGCTTTGGCTGTTCAGTCCCTTTTTTAGGTTCCACATGAATTGTAGGAGGTTTTTTTTTTTTTGTAATTCTGTGAAAAATGTGGATAGTTTGAAAGGGTTGCACTGAATGTGTCCATTGCTTTGGGCAGCATGGCCATTTTGACAACATTAATTATTTTGCTCCCTGAGCACAGGTTGTTTTTTCACTTGTGTCATCCACAACTTCTTTCATCAGTGTTTTGAAGTTTCTCTTGTAGAGATCTTTCACCTTCCTGGTTAAATATATTCCTAGCCATTTTGTTATTGTTTTTGTAGCACAGTAAATGGGATTGTCTTCTTGATTTGGTTCTGAGCTTGATTATTATTAGTGTATAAAAAAGCTAGTTATTTTTGCATATTGGTTTTGTACCCTGAAACTTTACTAAATTCATTTATCAAATCTAAGAGTTTTTAGTGGAGCCTTTAGGATTTTTTAGGTATATGATCAGATCGTCAGTGAACAGGGATAATTTGACCTTCTCTTTTCTAATTTGGATGCCTTTCATTTTTTTCTTTTGTGTGACTGCTCTGCCTCAGACTTTCAGCACTATGTTGAAAGAGGGCCTCCTTGTCTTGTTTCAGTTCTTAGAGAGAATGTTTTCAGCTTTTCTCTGTCAAGTTCAAGCTCTCGAAAATCATGTCTTAAAATAAAAGCAGTGTCTTTGGAGTCCAATAAACTGAGGTTTAAATCCTAGATTTACTGGCTGTATGATCTCGGGCAAGATACATATCCCCTGTAAGCCTAATTTTTGTCTTCAGTAAAATGGTGATAGAAAAGCATGTTTCAAAGGGTTTGGTTGTTGGAGATAATATATTTAGGGTCCCCTGTATCTGCTCAGCATACAGTAAGTCATATAATTATCTGCCATTTTTTTTTTTTTTTTTTTTTAACAGTGTCATTTGGACTATTGGCCCTGTCTCCTCTATTTTCTCTCCTCTTCGTCCCCCAGTCTATCACATCTCCTGGAAGAGAACGTTTTAGTTATGATGCAGGCTCCTCCTTCATTGGGTTGTTGTAACTTTTTTTCTGAGGCTCTATGTTTGCCAATGTGGCATTCATTCACCACAGGGCAATTGCATTAACTATATTTTCTTTATTCTTGGTGCTCTGGCCTCTGACTGGGGGAAGACTGCTCCTTTCAGAACTAGCCAATTCTTAGAGGAAGCAAAGGCCTTGCCCAGGGCCACTTAAAAAAAGTGTAAACCCATCAATCCTGAGCCCACCCTTCTCTGCCCTAGTTTAGGCACCCCATGGCCAGGTGCCGGACAACTAGGGACGGTTCCCATGCCTCCAAGCTGCCAGAATTAGATTGTCCTGTCTTGATTTTCCCATGAAAAAATGCAATACATTCTCTGGCCCAGGCTCTCCCCTCTCCCTCTCCTGCTCCCTGACAAAGTCAGCAATGTCCCCTGTTGCCCCGTGTGGCACGGCATGCCCCCTCCTCTTAGGAAGTATGAGTTATAAAAATTTCCTCTCTGCAGTCTTAGCCTGTTTGTGTGGCCACTCAGTCACCTCCATAAAGTAAAATGCCACAGTAAATTTTGAAACAGTCCTACTCCAATCTTTTTGGGAAAAAGGTGAGGTGTCCAAATTATTATTCATAATTAGAATCCCTGTGGGTGCATAAGGTGCCAAAGCCAGGCCTTGTAGTTCAAGACCCTCTGGGAGTCACCATCTGGCCCCTGGTCCTTAAAACGTGAAGAAAGGAGTCCAGTGCAATCTATATTCAACACATATTTGCATATATTTCTTGCAAAGTATAGAAGAAATATTTTTTGTCATAAAAGATTAAAATGCCATAGGATTATATGGAGTAAAGTAGGAGAGTTCCTATGCACAAGTCTCATCCTTTGAACCCGATTCCTACAAGATTCATACTGTTCAGTTTCCTGTGCACATTCATGAACAGATTATTTTTACTCAGCACAAACATTTGTACATATTCAGATAATTTTTAAGTGGAATCCAAACATACCTATATCTTGCAACATACCCTTTTCACTTCATGGTGTATGATGAATGTCTTTCTTTGCCTGGGGTTCTGTGGCTTATTTAGACTTCCCACGTAGGTACATGTGGATTGTCTTCAAGTCGGCTACCATTTCTGGAAAGCCCACTTTACAGGTACATAGCTGCAAGTCCCCACAAGATCCACCCTTGGGCTTCTCAGCTCCTGTCATTATTCCTTGAACTTCTCTGCCCCAGCTGCATTACCTTACTTTCTGCAAATATTCCTCACATACCCCGACCCCAGGGCCTTTGCACAGGCTTTCCCTATGCCTAGAGTGCTTACCCTCCAGACCCTCATAGGCTCACTAGCTCACTCACCTTCTCCAGGGCCCTCCTCAAACATCACTTAACCATGAACCTTTCTCCTCCCTCGTCTGTAAAATAGAGCTGTCCCATCTTGGTCCTGCCCAGCCCCTCATATCTTACTCTCTCCCTTACTGCAGTCACTTTCCAATGTCGGCAGTGGTCACTAATTTATTCTCTGTCATCCCTCACTAGAAAGGAAGGTCTGTGTGGGCACAGTTCCTCTCTGGCTTACTGCTATGTCCCCGGTGCCCAGAGAGGGCCCAGCATGTAGCATGCCCTCACCAAACATATGTGAACAAGTGCGTAGCCCTGCCTGGGTGCTAGTGCTCCCACATCCTCTGCTTGTGATAACCACCCTGCAGGCCACACAGTGAGCAGGCTCATTGGAGGGATGGTTCTTAGACCCATGTGATCCCCAGAATTTCTAAGGAGGGACTATCAAGGCCAAAGATTCCCAGGCCCCACTGCACATGTACAGAATCAAAATCTTTGGGGGTGGGGCCTGAGAGTCTGCATTTGAACACATGCCCAGATGCTGCTGAGAAAGCCAGGGCTGGGGCCCTCTAGCCTGGAATGTGAGTTCACTTTCCTGCAGGGTCTGTTTGCTCCTTCCCTCAAACCAGTGATTTTCAACCAGTGTGCCATGGTTTAATTAATGTGAAAGAACATTAGTTATTTTTAAAAGCAGTTCAAAGCACAGTAGGTATATTCTTTTTACTTTTTTTTTTTTTTATCAACATAATTTAGGTGTGCTGCAGAAGTTTAACTATAGTTTCAAGTGTGCCCTGAGATAAAAAGGTTGAAAAACACTGCTCTAAGCCTGAGCAGCCCAGGGCCTGTGGGGGCTTCCCGGATGGGCGGCTGCCCAGGATTGGGGGGATCCTGCAGGATGACCTCTAGAGGGGATGGTGGGACCCCCCACTGTGTCCAATTGGAGGGAATTGTGTTTTCCAGACCAGCTCAGGGTCCCTGTTTCTGTGCATTCCTTGGACTTGTTAAGGCTCCTTCCTTGGAGGATAGCAACTCCCAGGCTTTCCTAGTCACCTGTTTTCCTGGTCACTCTCACCTCTACATTTTCATTTAGCTCAAATTTCTCTTGAAAATTTCCTGTTGTTTCTTTTTATGTCGTTTACTGGTGTTTATTGCTAGGAGAGGGAGAAAGGAGATAGGTCCATGGAGAGGCAAAGCCGGCTGGCCAGGAATTCCTGACCTAAATGCGCCCCACCTCTGGTCACACCCCAGGGCTCCCTGTAGGAGCCAGAGGACAGCTGGGCTGCTCCACGCTGGGGCACCTGGAGGCTGGTGGGAGAGGCTGAGCCGGGCACCAGAATGGACTTGGGGCTCACAGAGCGTGCAGGGCAGCACCAGGCTCCGGCCTGCAAGGGTGCATGCCTGTGACAGGCTCAAGGGGCCCAGGCTGGGGGCAAGAGGCTTGATTCACTCACTGAGGTGGTTCACCTCCCTGTGTCTGTCTGGGGAGCATCTGCTCTTGGGTGGGCGCGAAAGAGGCGCTGTAAGTAAGCGCCTCGGATGTGCCCAGGTACGAACCCGGGTCTGAGGAATGTGGCTCTCAAGCTTCTGGCAATAGTCTCCTTTCTCATCATCTGTGACTGCAGAGGGCATAGGGATTCAGATGGAAAAGCATTTGAGTTCCGCCTGGCGTCCATGCACTTTCCTAACATTGTTAGGAAATACTCTCTAATAAATCTTTCAAATTACTGCCATTCAATTCATGGCTAAAGGAATGTTCTAGAACACCCAGGAAACTGCTGAAAGCAAATCCAGGTTAAGGATCCGGAAATTCAAAATGCCTTGGCCTTCTCTTTTTTCTTGTCCCTCCCTGCCTGGTGGTGAAAATGACATGAGTTTTAGACCTGGCTTCAGACCTCACCTTGTCTACCTAATATTTTATGCATCAATTTTTAAATCTAGAAAATGGGAATAAGAGTACCTAACCACCCTAAATAGTTTTGAAGACCAGCAACAATAGTTAATAGTTACAGAACTCTTAAAACACAGCCAGTGCCTTCTGGTATAGATTGAATATCTCTTATCCAAAATGTTTGGAACCCCAAGTATTAGGTTTTTATGACTTTGGAATATTTGCTTGTGCATAATGAGATATCTTGGGGATGGAACCAAGTCTAAAAACATTTATTTAAGTTTCATATACACCTTATACACAGAGTCTGAAGATATGGATCATTTTTATGTAATATTTTCAGTAATTTTGTGCATGAAACAAAGTTTTAACTCTGACCCATTCATGAGACCAGGTGTGATATTTCCCATGTTGGCCCTCAAACAGTTTTGGATTTTGGGCCATTGTAGATTTTAAATTTTCAGATTAGGGATGTTCAACCTGTATAAACACATTCAATTCTCATAATAATCCTACATACGGTGGGTCTGGTTATTATCTCACCTTACAGATGAGAAAATGACACAACTCACCCGGAGCTGGGGTGAAACAGCTGGGGGGACATATCTATAACAGCTGGGTCACACAGCTGGGGGGACATATCTATAACAGCTGGGTCACACAGCTGGGGGGACATATCTATAACAGCTGGGTCACACAGCTGGGGGGACATATCTATAACAGC